>UELV01174617.1:707-13504 GCA_900490015.1 Megastigmus stigmatizans | reverse complement strand
ATATATATATATATATATATATACAGCTCGAGTTTATACGCGTAGTTCGCAGCTGTAATTGGCCCAAGTCACACGCTGTACTTTGTCTCAGGAATGCACTTAACACTTTGGAGCTTTTTCGTTCGACCAGCGGCCGGCGTTATAAGAAAGAATTATTAAAATAATTGTACCGGCACCGCGAGCCGCGTACGATTCAATTCCGTGTATATATACATATTATTATAAGCGAATAACCAGGGGAGGGTGAACCGCTGCAACGCCGCTATAGAGAGCCAAATCACGGTCAGATTTATCGCGACGCTGCACACGCGGCATTCTCACATTCGGCTATATACGCGCAAACTAGCGCAGCAGCACCAGCCATCCATAGAATTCGCAAATAAGTATAAAAGCCGCGGGACGAGGCGGAAGGTGGACGGGGGAGGGGAAGGGCCGTAAAACAACTGTTATGTGTGTATAAATCCGCGGCGGTTGCGAGAGAGGCGAGTGCCAGGCAGCTCCGCTGATGCTGCTCATCAAAAGCGCATGCATAATTTCGCGGAAAGCTCATCAGAGCCACCGCCGCCGCTGCGTGCGTATAATATACAGCCTGAGTTATATATATGCATGATGGCCCCCTTGCCCTCGCAGGTTGTAGCTCGACCATACTTTTCGGGGCGCGCACTGTGCCTTACACACACGTCGCGCTATACATGTATAGGTTCCGCGAGTATACCGAGCACACACACACACAATAAAAGCGCTGCTGAGCTGCGGTATAGAGTTTCGTGCTCCAGTGGTAACGGGACACAGCGCGCGCGCGCGCGCGAGAGAGAGAGAGAGAGAGAGGAGGAAGTCTCGCGGAAATGCCAGAAAAGGCCGTGAAAGGTCCCCATTAGCCAGCTAGATCAATTAAAGCGCGTTAACGGACACTTTAATCGCCCCCTCTGTCTCGCTTTCTCTCCACCTACTCTCCTATTCTCTCTGTCTCTCTCTATCTTTCTCGAGGTGGACGTTTAATTTTCCGCGAGTCGAAGGACCGTGAGAGATTCCTCGCGAGTTGCAGCCTCTTCTATCTCTCTCTCTCTCTCTCTCTCTCTCTCTCTCTCTCTTTCTCTCTTCCTTGGACGCGCGCGAACGAGATTGACTAGCCAGAGACGTTGACGCGCCGCTAGAGTCGGGGGATTCGTCTCCGCCGTTGCTGCTGCCGCTGCTGCTGCCGTAGCCTGGGCAAGAGTGAAAATGCAACCGAGGCGCTTTAGCGATGAGGAGGAGGGAAAAACTCGGGGTTTACGGTTAGCGCGGTACGGCCGCGAGGGCACCGAGCCTTCCTTCTCTCGCTATCTTCATTGCTTTTTCGATTAAAGCCGCGGGCGCCTCCAGTTCGCCTGGGCTTCTGCTGTTGCTGCATTCTTTTTAGGTCTTGCGTGCTTTGGGATTTTCCTTGTTTTATTATTAGGGGCCAGTTTAGCTTTTTTGCATTTACAAAAGTTTCGATCAATTTTTACTATTCATAAATATATAGTATCATGTAATAACCAATCTGTTTTCATTAGAAGGTATTTAAAGCGATTTTCCTTTGTATTTATTCAAACTTTATTGTTTAATACGCACGCAATCCAAATGTCGATTTATTTTAAACAATCACAAACATAAACAGATTGATAAAATATTCGTAAATAAAGATATATCTATAGGAAACGATTAGCGCGCGAAAACATTGTTTCGAATTTAATTATAATGCATTACTAAAAGAAAAAAAAATAACCAAATCTGATTTAAAGAAAAAAGGTATTTGGAAACAGCTAATAAGAAGCGGAAGATGGCAATTGTCAAAGGTATCAGTAGATCGCATCTATCCGAACACGAACCTCTAAATAATTTTTCGCACGCGAAAAGGAAAACAATTATCCAGATACATAGGTGTGTGCACGTATGTCGCGTGCAAAAAAAAAGAGGCGCAAAAAAGGCGAAAAAAAGGCGAAATAGAAATGAAAGAATAAGACGAAGAAGAAGAAGAAGAAGAAGAAGAAAGGGTGTATATAGGGGAATAGCCTTGCGGTCGGCCGCGCGAGTGAAATAAATAAGCGCTCGCGTTAATTATTTTCGCAATACCACTGGTAGGAGTGGGGAAAAAACACGGGCGGCCTCGTCGATGCTGCCGGGGATTATATATATACGCGTGTGCCGGTGCACCCATGCACCTTCCGTTCAGCAGCAGAGACATTGGCTTGTCGGACTTTTGTCTCGTGACCCTCGACTGCTGCTGCTGCTGCTGCTGCTGCAGCTCTCCCTCTCTATATACGTGTACCTAGATGAAGATCTCGTCGCCGCGCGAGAGTCCCTCGTCTCTCTCGCCCTCTCTCTCAGCAGGGAAGGCTCTCCTCTTCCCTCTATCTCCGTCTCGCCATCTCTCACCGGTGCCGATGCTGCGCTGATGCAGCCATAACGACAGAGAGATGCAGACACTAACGTACAAAAGCCCAGGATAGGCTTATATGTGTATAACTGCTAGGAGCTGAGGCCGCCGCCGAATTAAGTGTGTCGCGCGAAGCTCAGCGCGAGCCGAGCGGCGAGCTTCATCGGCGAGCGATAAATTCTCGCATTACAATTTAATCGCTCCCGCAGTTTGCGCGCGCCCGACCGCATCTACACCCATATATACACACTATATAAATTTCAATTACCCTCTACCGAGGGATTTCATATATATATATATATATATATTTCACACCGCTAGCGCGCGACTGCGCAGTAGCGGCTTCGTTAACTGGCCGAGCAAGGGACATTTTTGAATTCCTAGCCCTCTCTCTCTGTCTCTCTCTCTCTCTCTCTCTCTCTCTCAGCTCCTTTAACTCTCTCGCGCCACCGCCGCCACCACAGCGCGTGAATATTCATTAAGGGGAAGAAGCTGAGGCGGGACGCGCGATATACTCAGCCGAAGACGCCGCGGGGATATGGCTTTTCCATTTTTCACCGTTTAACTTCGCGGGGGTGGATTAAAACGTTCCTTATATATATACATAGGGCCGGAGCGAGCGTGTAGCGCTTTTTAATTGACGGCTTACTCTTGATGCCGCGCTCTCGCCTCTCGCCATTAATAACCATTTCTTTTTGTTCGCCTCGCGCGTTCGCCCGCGCGCACCCCGAGATCCAACGATTATACATATAAATACACAGATTGAACGCGCGCAGAGAGGCAGCGACGAATTTTAATTCAGATATATAGAGCATGGTTTATTCAAATGCCGATATGCGCGCGATCGATCATTTTAACCTTCTCTGTACGTTAATCTTTGGCAAACATTATTTGCGCTAATGACTGCGGCCAGGTCGATTATTCACTCGCGTTCCCCGCTTATCACTCTGTTTTTGTATTTATACATACGCTAAAGAATTCCGACTTATAACCGCGAGGAACCAAAACGGTTGGAGAGCAAGAAAAAAGATGCGAGAAATTCGTAAACACAGTGATTATTGTGCGTGTGCGATGTATATCAACAGGTTCGGGGGCTGGTGGAGCGGATGAGAGCGTAAGAATTTCAATACACAAATATAATCGAGTGTCCTTGCGCCCGGGAGCAGTTGCGTGCGCGCGTTGAGAGAGATCCCAGACCAGCGATAAATATATATAGCCAACTGCGTCAGCACATGTAACGATTTAATTCCTTTATAATTCTTTAGATGCATTAAATTTAATTACAACCCCGTATACGCCACCGCGGCGACCGCATTCGGATATCTTTTGCGAGCTTACGAATCGAGAGAGATTTTCGGAGTCCCGCGCTATATAGCAATAATAAGAAAAGATCGGTGCGAGGAACGAACGAATGTAATAAACGACTGGCGGTGTCTCGGCGAATAATACACATCGATTTGTGGACGCGCGCGCGCGCACAATCTTCGAGTTTTTAACGGAGAGATGCTACTGCTGCTGCTGTCCGCGCTTCCATAAATCGATATTTATACGCGCAGAGTGTAAGATAAGCGGGAAAGAAAAGGACGAAAATGGCTTTATAAACGTTCTCCTCTGTATTAAACGACGAGCTACTGCTGCTGTTGCGATACTCGGATAAATCAAACGCGAGCGTCTTTATACGCGCGAAATATATACGCGTGGCGGCGGCTAATATAATACGGGAATCGTCCGCACCGCGGCGAGTTAATTTTATTCCGCGGATGGGAGCTGCCAAGCAAAAAGAAGAGCGTACAACGGTGCAAACTCTGTAACTCGTCGGGTATATATGTATATTGCGTTTGACCCACTTTTTCGCATCAAGGTACAATTTGAGCGCCGATCATTTTCGCGTCGTACCCCGGCACGACGATTTATCGGCCGCGGCTACGTAAATTCATTACCGTCGCCGGGGACGCGTTGTTTATTTTTGCCGCCACGCTAAAAGTTATATAACGAGTCGAGTATATGACAGCCTTGGTTATGCGCTTGCACCACTTATGGCCCTTTGAGAAACCCCGAAAATCCTCGAGTTTTATATATATTGGAATTCTGAAAAAGGAGCTCGTGCGCGTTGCATTGGTATAAAATTGAGATTTATTGAAACTGTGTGTTACATGTCGCGCGATTATGTGCGAGAGCGCGCATACTGTGTTATAAATCAGCCGAACGAAATTGAAGCGGAGAGCTGTAATTATATTGACGAGTTGGGTTGCACGCAAAAACAACCAGTGCAATTATCATCAAGGATACGCATTTTGTTTATCTCGCAAAGATGTTTACATAATTGACGATGATTTACAATAATTATCAAAAAATGAGCGACCAAGAAAAACAGGCCACGCGTAAATTATAACGATTGTTTGTCCAGAGGCCGTCGGTTCGTAAAGCTCCGCGGAGCGAGAGAGGCGATTTTGAAAAGTAAAAGGGAATACGACGTTGCGTGCATGTACGGTTAGCCGGTGGATGCTCTCTCACCTGCGCCAACGCAAAATCAAGATTTATCGATCTGCGACCGAACGGATGTATTACTCGGGGATATTAGCGCGGCGAATTTGGCACACGACGCCAGAGAGAAAGAGAGTCCGAGTTGCGCGCAGCAGCTTCCATCGCGCTGAATGCAGTGCTCTTTCTGTGCCCCCCTCCGCCTCCCCTCTCTCTCTCTCATTTCGCCTCCTTGCCGCCGCCGCGGCTCGAAAAGGAGATAACGCCAAGTGAAACAAGTTCCCCTTCGATTTTATCCCCCCCTCCCCGCTCCACTCCCGTGTCCGCCCCTTTCATTTTTTTTTCTTTTCTTTTTCTCTCACCTTCGCTTTTCCCCCCCTCTCTCTCTTTCTCTCTCTCAATTTCACTTTCTTCCCCGTAATATGTGCCTTTACTGCATTCAAATTCGTCTCTTTTATTCTCCTCCTCCTCCTCTCTCGGTCCCGATCCTCTTTTTCCTTTTTTTTTTATTCGGCCTCTCTCTCTCTCTCTCTCTGTCTCGCTCTCAATATACACGGATCGCCCTTCCTCTTTTTTTACGCTCTTACTCCATTTCCCGTCCTTCGTTTTTTGTCCCTCGTTATTTCTTTTTCTCGAGGACGAGCCGCCGAGGGGGAGAGAAGGACAGTCGAGCGAGCGATCGCTAACAACGCGCGAGGCCGTATAGAAAGAAGCTACCCCAACGACTTGGAATCCGCCAATCTCCATTTCTTTTTTACTCTCTCTCTCTCTCTCTCTTTCTTTTCGACTCCTCGTCTCCTCTCGTCCCTTTTCCGAGAACTTTTAAAAGCCGCGCAAGAGGCTCTCGAGCGAGCGCCTTCTTATAATAATTTTACGATGTTATTGGTTCCCTCGAGGGGCGAGTCTCTCTCTCTCTCTCTCTCTCTTTCTCTCTGGCGCGGCGATTAAGCCTCGTATTTTTTACGATGCTGACATCGATAACGGAAATTAGGGCATAAAAAGGCGCATTAATGGCCGTTTAACATGATGTTTAATACGCAATATTTTTCACTCTCGGAGGAGGAGGGACCGACGCGCCGCGCCACGGGACCCCTGGCCCATCTCGCTTCTAACGCGCGCGTCCTCGACGAATTAGGCGGGGACGCCGCAGCCGCCGCCGCCGTCTTTTTTGCTAATTTATCGGCGAGGGCACGGCCTTTCCGCCGCTTTTTCGAAAATTGATATTTTAGCGCTGGATAAGGACGATGAGCTTCGACAGCTCGATAAGCTCTTATTCGCTTCTATATACCTTTTAACTTTTATTAATTTTCTTTGTATAAATACCGAGTTTTAAAATCACCTCAGACTTTCCGACCCTCTTATGTATATTAAATGCTATCAGAAATTCGTTTTTTTTTTCAATTATATTATTATTTTTAGGCATAAATTTTACGTATAGAAAAGAGGAAGGCGTGTAAAACATTCAAGATATAGTTTCAAGTACCAAAATCATTTCACTTAAGAAATTGACCTTTGCGACTGCCAAAAAAGTTGAATAAAATATATAACATTCAAAATCGACATCATAAACAAGTAACTACATGTAGTTCCTATTATAAGAATAAGAAGAATTCAATTATTAGATTTTTTAAAATCCAATGTTAAACTTTAATTTTAATATAAATGCGTCTTTGCATTTTGTAAGTCTGATGAAAATGTTTTTCTGTTTAACACATGTTCTTTTTATAATGTTTGTTGCTGCAGTAATGTATTTCAATAATACGCTAACTGTAAAATTCTTAAATCACGGAATAACAAAATAATGGGTCTTAATATGAAACTGTATCGTACGCAAAGATGATTTTTTTGGCAAGGTTTGCAGCTGATATATATATTCCTCGTGAAATAACATAATCTACGCAAATAAATATTTAACCATTTTTATTTCGACACTAAAAAAACTTTGCTTATTGCTCATTCATTCGATGCACGAGTAAAAAATTCCCAATATTCGACGATAATATATACATTTTCTCTGGTACGATAAATCAAAATTCAGCCCGAAACTTTCTTAATATCGATCGCTATATTTACTCAGTACGCGCGGTATAACTGCATATCGAAGCCGAATTCAGTTCAGCAACAATTACTGCGCGCACATTTTTAAATCAACGTCTTAATCATACATTCGGTATATATGTAATATATTCACAATATATTCAGCTCGAATGGGCTTCCATCCTCATGGTTTATTCGCGAAAAGGTTCCGCAAGCGTTCCCGTACACAAGCTTCAACGATGCCGTGCGCCACCGTGGCTCACTGGAACACGCACCGTATATACACACAGTTTGAATCCCACATTAAAACGAAAACACTGACCTCCTTTCCAGAGTCTCCGGAAGTTCCCGCGGCATATTTTCAACTACATCTCGTGGAACGAAAAAAAAATCAAAATCTTTCCCTCAGACAGCGCTTATAGCTGCTCATCGGAATAGAACGCGTCCGTTATACATATATACTCGAATTATATGTATACATATCGGAAAGCGGAACGAGAATGAAATATGAAATTCAAATGGGTGGGGAGAGAAAAACGATTGCGGCCGCCGCGATATGCTTACGCGCAAAGCGCGTTCTTGCTCGATTGCGCACGCGTGCCTTTTCCTCGCCGTTATAGAGCGTATATGTATAGCGGTGAATCCGCGCGGGAACAATTAGCCAATAAATCTAGCGGGAGTCGCGCGGTGTATTCTCGAATCGGACGCGTCGTTTAAATTAAGAGCACACACGCTAACACGCAGAGATCGTTTGCGAGATTATTGCGCAATACCTTTGGCGCAGGGTATTTATATATTGCGCAACACTCGTGCGGTAGTGAAAGTTGCGGGCAAAACTCGTTCGCGTGCACGCGCATATAATTAAAGAAAAATTCCAATAACTGTATAATATATAACTGCAAAAAGAACATACTTATATGAGCGATGGTGCGCAAATGTGCCAAGTAGAAACAGTCGCACCGGCCAGACCCCTCCCCCATATACATATACCAAATAACCCTAAATGTAGAGCAAAGTTTACAAGAATTGTTATTAAATATCAGGGGAATTTATGATTAATCTGAAAAGCCACTTAAAGGGATCGTATCGGTATATATATCAGCCGCGCCGTAAGTAAAACAACCTGTCGATACCGCGACCGGCACGCGTACCATGCACTCGATCGCTATACATAACAGAGTAAAAGGACTAAACGAGTATAGCAAGAGAGAGAGGCGCGCGCGATCGCCGCAAGGGTGTGAAAGCAACGGGCGTAAAATATGGATGTTAAAAGGTACGAAAAAAAAGTCCCCCTCACCCCACCCCCAGCCTTTTTAATCAGCGCATAAATTTTAATCCTTATTTACATGCGAGCGTTAAAGAGCGTAATTTATACCGTCGCGCTTATGTATAGCGAGAGACCGAGCGAGCACGGGACCAAGTAATGATCCTCGGTTACTGCACCGTACCGATGGGGACGGAGGGGAAAAAAAAGTCACGCGCAATGTGCACTCGGTCGGGTCCCCCGCGCGCGCTCGCAACGTGTCATTACGCGTTTTTTTCGCACGCGCCGAGGGGGGAATCTTTTGCGAATTTTTGCCATCCCCGGCCTCGCGCGCAGATAAGAGTAAATTTTCCCTCAACCGCCGCTATATGCACATCGGATATGTCCTAAAGGTAGGAGGAGGAGGAGAAGGATGCTATATAGGCTGGGCAGGCCGAATAAAGGGGAAAAAAAGGAATTGCCGAGCTAGCGGAGGTCGATTTTTCTCTCTCTCTCTCTCTCTCTCTCTCTCCGCGGCTCGAGTGCGCACCTCCTCATCCTCCTCCTTCTCCCCCGTTGTTCCGTATAAAAGAAAAGAGAGCTGTGGGGGCCGGAGAGAGAGAGAGCGTATCTTTCGGCGTGATCGCGGGCGCACGCGAGTCATTTTTCGAGCCGCGTATGGTGTATATATATAAGCGCATGCTATTGCAGTGGAGAGGGCGGCGCGCGCCCGAGCCTCGCCGCTCTCTATTCCCCTCGCAGCTTCGACCTTGACTCTCTCTCTCTCTCTCTCTCTCTCCTTCTCTCTCTACTGCAAAGAGGGAGAGAGAGAAAGATCCTCTTCGTAAAATAACCCGATCGGCCTGAACCATGACACCGCGGATGGCTTGTCCGTTCGATGAATCTCTCTCTTTCTCTCTCTCGCTCGGCGATATATACCAGCTCGCAATGGCCAGGCAGCCGGTTTCCTTCTTATATATATCTATTCCTCTCTTTCTCTCTGGGTAGTACGCGACGAGCTGCATAATACACAGCCGATGCGCTCTTCCGATCTCTCGCGCTTGCGCTGCAGCCCATAAAGCGAAACTGGGGTGCATTGACTTGGCGTTAAACGGAATGCAGCCGCGCGCGCGAGCGAGCGAGCAACCGAGCGACCGACCAACCGACCAACCGAGAGCGAGCCTCTCGATCGTAACACTAATTTTATTGTGATGCGATATCCGAACGATTTTCTGAATTGAAAGGGACACAATGGCCAAGTGGGAGAGATTAGAAAATTGTTTCTCGTCTGCCGCATATTGGATTATCGAATTGAATTATAGCCGTCTTGCAGGTTCTTGGTTTTTTTTTATCTTCCTTTCGATGTATATATATATATAGGGAGTGAGGTTTGGAACGGATCATCGTTCCGCGCGCTCGTGTGTAATTGGTAAAAATGATTTGGCATTTTTGGCCGCGGTGGCGGCGGCTCGAATGGAAATGTTGCAAGCTTCATTTGAATGATTCGTATATATACACGGCGACTATATTATACGAGGTGTAAAGGGATTTTATATATATATAGAAGTGGGACTTGTATTTACAAAGAAGTTTAAATTATTGATGCAGGACGCGCGGGAATATATGTTCCGCTCGAGCGATGTTTCAAATCGGTTTGAAATTTAGAAATGGTAATGAGATTATAACTGTTCACCAGCGATATTCTTCTTTTTTTTTTTTTTTTCGTTCTCGATAAGTAAGTCTATAGTCTTATTGCAATGTAAGATTTTTTTCGACTTAACAAAGCTATACAACGTTGATTTAAAGAATTTAACTGTATATACTATTATAGCCAATTCGATCGGTGTACATATTTAAATATTTTGCCTTTGTGATTATTGCCCGATAAAAATCATAATTCAACATTGATCGAAAGTAAAATACAAACATAAATGTTTCGCGTCCAATCAGGACTCTCGGGTCAAGTGCAAAATAACGCGCAATATAAACAGCCAAATTTCGTCCCACTCCATAGTAAACTTTCCCGACAGCTCATAGGTATACACTAATCGTCCCAGTTTCGTGGGCGTGCAAAACCCTCGCGAGTCATGGAAAAAGTCCAACGATGTATACCGGACTATATGTCGATCGATCGCTAAGCTCTTCCGGCCGGTTTTACCCAGACTTTTTAGGCGCCGTATACAAGAGAGAGAGAGAGAGAGAGAGAGAGAGAGAGAGAGAGAGACCAGATGGAGCGCGGAATTTCGAGTCCGACGGCCGAGTAACCGCTGCGCCTGCAGCAGCCGTGCAAATCGACGTGGCAGGCAGGCAGCGAGAGGAGAAGGAAGCGCAAGAGGGGGGCAAGGGCGTCGCGGGCGCCTTTTGTATCGTAAAATGCACAAGAGAGAGAGAGAGAGAGAGAGAGAGAGAGGGAGAGAATGAGAGAAGGAGTCGTAAGGTATATCCTTTAACGTCACTTTTACGAGCTGGCCTCTTACACCGGGTGAGAGACCCTCGTTGTCGTCGTCATCTCTCTCTCTCTCTCTCTCCTCTTCTTTCTGTCTGTTTGAGGAATGAAAAAGGAAGGTTGCACGTGCGCTCTCCTCGCGTACTTTATTAAGGTCGATGCCACGCAGTAAAAAAATCCTCGACTCTCTCCTCCTGCCCCATCCAGCCGCGCGCGCGCACGTGTTTCGGGCCCCGAAAACGCATTTGTTTGTTTCTCGGCTTGTTGGGCAATTTTCTCCGTGTGCATATATACGTATGTGCAAGTGGCTGCTGCAACCTTCGCCCACTCGTGTCCGCAGCTTCGTACACCGCATTATACTCGGCTTGTCCGTAAAGTGCGGCTAATTTATTAACTGGCTAATTGGCAGATCGTCGCTTTGTATTTTCGACATTTACGGTATATACAACCGCGCTATACGAATAACGTGTGCTGCAGCATACTTATATATATATGTATAAGTGCACAGTGTAAATATATAAATGCAGGCCGAGCGCGCGCACGAATTCAATATGAGTGCGATATGCATAATTCGCGTAAATATCATAATTATATATATAAAAATGAGAGAGAACATACAAGTGTGTCTGCATGTCTCGGTTTATACTATATATATACGCGAATACTGCACGCACGAGATGAGCAGCTGCGTCACGCGATATGAAGCGTTCCATCCTTGGATGAACATTCGATTGTCTCTCAATTCCATGTATATATACATATATACATACACCCGAACCCGTTCACGCGCGGTAGCGATCGACTTTTCAAATTTATCCACTTGAGCAGAAAGAGAGAGAGAGAGAGAGAGAGAGAGAGAGAGAGAGAGAGAGAGAGAGAGAAAGATCAAAGACCTGGCCCACACACACTGCACACAGACACTTTTTCAGCGGTCGATGTTTTATATATAGCAGCGGTGCTTTATACTTTCGGACGATACGAAAGAAAGCAACAAGAAAAAAAAAGAAGGGACGGCCGTGTGTACGACAGCGCGTATACGTTTGGCGTATAGCCGTTAAATTTTATTTTACGATGCGACGACTCGATGCGCGTGCTTCATTTGATTGTTTCTCGTGAAAGAGTGTCGCGATTAACAAACACTCATTGAACGGCAATACACACATACATGCGATTCGATTAATCTTGACAATGCAACACATTCGCAGTTCGTAGTATTTGTTTCCTATATTACAACCCTGGGCGCGCGAGATCGAAATCGCATCCATATGCGTGGCTACGAGGCGCGCGCGTGCAATAAAGTCGTCGCAGTATGTGTGTGTATTATGTGTGTACAAGCGGAAGGTATAACCGATTGAGGAATATAATTGTTTCAGACGCGATAGTGTATATGGTGCGCAGTGTGCGCGAATCTGCGAGTTGGTGCACTAACTCCGTTTCTAATATCAACGAGCCGCGAGTGAAATTGGTCGGATTATTATTGCTATATAACCTTATTTCAAATTGCAATATTTATAGAATTGTGCTGCCACACACACACACACATCCTTAGCTCTCTCTCTCTCTCTTTCTCTCCCAAAAAAAAATCAGCAGCTGCGCGTCCGACTGCACGGTAACACACGGGATTAATAGCTGGCACGAATAGCCAGGGATAATCGACAGCTAATCCGTCGAGCCACTTCAGTCTCATCCCATATAACAAACGGCTCAGCAGCAGCTCTTATTCAGTTTCACGAAATGTGTGCGCACGTAATCGCGGCATGATATACCCCATAGCTCTCTCGCTTAGCCTCTCGGCGACTCGGTATATATATACATATAAATAAATCGCGAGCCCGTAAATTCCCGAGTCACGATATAGGCGATATAGCCCCGGCGGCTCATTAAGCCATTGTATCGCCGCATGGATTACGTCGTCGACGTCGTCGTCCCTGTGTATACCGTTTGTGTCATCCCTCTAATCCTGCACTCGCGAGGTCCCGCACACCGCGCTGCTGCTCGTGAATCCTCTCTCTCTCTCTCTCTCTCTCTCGTTCGAAAGTGGCGACGCGAGATACTCCGCCCTGCAGACTAATAAAGAACTTGACTTACGATCTGCTGCTGCTTATGCGTAAGGAAACATCGTCGCCGAGAAAATCGAGAAAGCTGCACTCGCGCAAGTTTGCTTGCCCTTCTCTCTCTCTCTCTCTCTCTCT
>UELV01174616.1:0-11688 GCA_900490015.1 Megastigmus stigmatizans | reverse complement strand
ATATATATATATATGCATGTGCGCGCCGCGAAAATTACACACCCGCGAGTTCGAATTTCGAGAAATCGTTCTGCGCGCGATAGACAGACATGGAGAGCTCAAAGAAAAGGAATTACTCGTCATCGGATATATAGCCACCTTCTTTTATATTCCTCTTATATATACGGCCGCGCGCGACAGCTATATAATCGCGAATAGAAATTTCGAAACTTTTTGCCCCGCCGCTTCCCCATCAACCGCGCGCGTTTTTTTTCCCTGAAGGCGAGGGAGAGAAAATGAAAAACCCTCATGTGCGTGCAAGTTCAATTTTGATCCCGCGACAGCAGAAGTAGCAGCAACAACAACAACAACATACGAGCGGACAATTTCGTTCCACTTACTCATCTAAGGGATTTAGTAATTGTGCTCGGCACGCCACTGCTGCGTTACAATATTAAAAGAGGGGGATCGACGTCGGCGGCAGCAACAGCGGCGGACAAGTGCGTGTGTTCATCAGTCGCGAGTGGTAGTCTTTCTTTTCCCCCCCTCGATGTGTGTGCAGTATATACTATATACGTGAAATTCTGGGTTACAGGTGTGCTCGACTCTCTGGCGTACATGTACACGCGTGAGAATGCGTCGACGTCGTCGCGCAGGTGACTCGACCCCCTCCCTCCTATTCCCTTTATTTTCACATATACTATTCCATTATTGTCGTTTCGCATCGGTCTCTTGGCTCGAGGGTTCGTTTTTCTTTTTTTTTTTCAACACCGCGATGTGGTCTCTCTCTCTCGCTTTTGTTTTTAAGCTCTTGGAGTGCGAGCTAGGAGGAAATGAAGTTTGCTTTCGGAAGTGATTGCTGCGTATCGGTTCCCCCCTTAAACTTTCACCTTTTAATACACCGCCTGCTTCTCTTTGTCTCGCGAGGTTCCCTGTTTTTTTTTTTTTTAACAAAAATTCATGCTTTTTCTATTTTCTCGAGTTTGCGTTATAAGCGGAAGAAGAGAGTGAAAGTTTTGTGTATAAGTAATGAGTGTCAGGTGTATAAACGCGACAATGGAGAGGGTGGAACTGACTGTTTTGCCTCTGAATCGACTTTCTCGCATAAACAAAAAAATAACAACACGAATGGTATAATTATTCAAATGACCAAAATATAAGAATTACATTATTTATTCGTCAACCGGATCCTTTATTCGTATCTTCCGCAGCGTTTTACGCCTCAAATCCACCATCTAATTACCCGTCTTTCGCAATTCCCCGGCGCACACGTACACATATATACACGCTTTCCTCGAAATACACAAAAAAAAGCTCATCAAACGGCACCTCGCAATCACTTGCACTGCACAAAAGATCCCAGCCATCAGCTCGAAATGAAAGTTCCTTCGGTCCTCCGCCAACCATCTCGATTCGCTAATTACAATCGCGTCTTCAACGCCGAGGGGCCCTTACTCTCGCGCCCGATCGAGCGTCTCTCGTATTAGCTGCAGCAGCCCTCGACAAAGTGTACAGGGGGTTGTACACGCCCAACCCTCCCAAGAAGAGGACACCCTATTAGCACACGCATGCGCGCACTCGCGCGACTACGACTAATTAAAGCCCTCTGGCCTAAACTTCCTCGTCTTCTATGTGAACAGAGAGACTCCGAGAGCTCGCGTATGTGTGTCTATGTGTGCAGATGTAGGTGTATACTTGGTCGAGACTTTACCGAGCTTTGTTTGCGAGGCAACTTAATTATAACGCGGCGACCGATCATCCCAGCAGCACCCGCGCGCGCCCTTTACGATCGAGCGAATATATCTCTCGGGAAGATGCCGCGGGCGATTCGTACACTCGAACGAGAGAGCGAGCGGATAATCCGCTAAACGCCTCGACTCGTAAACGAGACTCTACTTTTTCTTTCTTTTTTTTTTGGCCGATGAAGTGTAGCAGCTTTACGAGGGAGGATTTTTTTTAAAGGGCCTCGCCCGCGCGATACGTTCGATTTTTAATTTGATACGGCCTCGCGGCGATTTTGCTTTATTTTTTTTATATTCATGAGCTGCGAGAGAGGGAGAGAGAGCGCGTTGAGTGTTTTTTAATGAGATTTATCTCGCGCGGGAGATGCTGTTACTGCTGCCGATGAAAATTGTTTCGCGAGTTGAGAAAATATTGGCGGAGAAAGGGGGAGTAGCCGCGATAATACCTGATCAATGTTCGCGAGAGAGCTTTCTCGAATGAGTTACGCGTCCTGGCTTAGAAATATGCTTTGGGATTAGAGCTCGCAAGCTGAGTAGAGCCGAAATTGGTTTGTGGAAAAATTTGTTAAGACCTCCGCTATCGGTATTCAAATATGGAATACTCTGGTATTATATGTACAAAAGGATCGGATGTCGCCAATTCTCAATTATAACCAGGAGAATAAATCACGTTGCGATATGCGTCATCTCTCGCGATACCAACATTACGCCGAGAGATGCATAATTTATTTTCTCAGCCACGTATACATTGTACTGCAAAGACGTTACGCTATACACACTATTCTAGCAATCCGAGCTGAGTCCCACGCGCGCAAGAGTCTTTTCCGATAAAGTTTCAGCGGTGCAGAAACGTTTGAGTATAGCGCTTTTTGCGCCCGGTATGAGTTTTTCGACTGTGCGCGCGAGGCCGCGTGTGTCTATTGCTTGCGTTTAGCAGAGCTTATGTAAAAATCCAATCCGATCGAGCAATTGTCTTGCAAAGCGTTTGGTCTAATTTCGAAATATCCTTCGAGTATAGCGCTGTAACTGCGCGCCTAATACCGAAACTATTCCTGGCAATAAAGCGAAAATGTAATTATCTTTGAAATTCACTGTATTGTGTGCGAATGTGTGTATGTTACGCTCAATATTCACGTTACGCTTAAGCTACACATGGAAACGAGTAATCGCTGTACGAAAAATCTTATACCGAGTACAAAGCTTAAACCGTCACCTGAACATATATAAAAAGAGAGCGACGCACTCAACCGTTTTCCGACTCGCGATCGCTCCGACGCGCCGCGACGCTGTCGTGAACAAAAAAAGAATCGGTTAAAAATCCTCCTCCTCTCTTCTTCATTTTTTTTTCCTACCAACGACTTTTTCGATTCGCCGAGGCCACGTCTCACACACAGACACAGACCCAGAGAGGTTTGCAGTCCGTCGCGGCGGGCGTCGGGAGTCAATGCGATGGCATACGCGCGCACACACACACGCACACAGAAAAGAGCGACGCGCGAGCAACGAAGCGTACTTCCACCTCTTGCTCTCTCTCTCTCCTTCTCGCTCTCTCGTGACCCCGCGCATTCGTGCACACACACAAACGCACGCACATAGACACACAAACATACACACACACACACACACACACATACACAATTCTCCTGTACATAGTTTGACACACTCTTTTTCTTATAGGCGGCTGTCGCGAGAAAAAAGCTCTGCGTATATGGAAGAGAGCTTGGCGCGTTTGTGGGTATGTATGCGTGTGTGTGAAATTGCACGAGGCAGCGAAATTCCCATATCGATTTTGGATTCGAGATAAGGAACGAGAGAGAAAGGGAGAGATTACGTGCAATCACGCACATATATTCCGTGGCCCTCTCTGTCCCCCCTACCTACTGGAATAAATTATACAAATTTCGTGAACGAAAATTCCGTGTATGGAAATTAGCGTGGGAATGCGCCACAATTTGTGTGTGTGTGTGTGATCCAGTCTGTACTGTAGATACAAATTACCGAGGCTGCGAGTGAAAATATAAAAAGGTTGCCATTAGCTGGATGATGAGGCTATATAGTAACGAGCTCCCGTGCGTCTATTGGGATTTTTGTTTGTTCACCAAGGCTTTTTGAAGCTTCGCTAGATGCTGTAAAAAAAATTTTTACGAGCGCATAATTAAAATGCTTATATAGTTTTGCATTCTCTGTCGAGGCAGCAAAGATTGCACGCCATGATTTCGTCGCTGAATGGAGCAACAAAATTAAATGTTAAGGCTAAAACAATTTTCACAAAGAATCATAACGCGTGCAGCAACATCGAAAAGCTCTCTCCAGCCATGCGCTCGACAATTGACAAGCTCGACAGTAGAAAAAAAAAATATATATAAAAGACCTGAGAGAGAAAGAGATCCTTAGAAGCCTCGCTCGGCTGGCATAGCGTATAGCGCATCGCTCCTTACGTAAGTCAGCGGCAGAAAATTTCGAGCACACACACACGTGCGCCTCTCTCAGGTCCCACATACATATACACCTTCCATTCCAGTGGCGCATTGCACAGACAGACACAGCGCACACACACACACACAGACACATAGACAGTGAGAGACTCTCGGTCGAGTTGGAGGTGTGCTCATGTAGATAAGCTCCGTTAATGACCGGACGCGCGCTCAGCCAGCCAGAACTTTGCGAACTCCCGCAGTCGACCCTCGCCTCGCCTATATAACCTCGCTCTCCTATTTTACCTTCACCCGTTGCCACCGCGAGCCCGACACACACACAATACCTGCGATCGTCCCATCATCGTACACAGCAAAACCGAGGAGTTCGCGCCGTGTCTATATTATATACATGGCTGATGATGACCTGTTGTTCAGACAGTGACGATCCTCCGCGCGTCGCAAAACCTGATGGACGCGAGATTCTCTGCTGGCAGCGGCTTTTGTGTTGCAGTATATATACACGTCGGACTGTAATAACTGTAGGCAGCGGCCGATTCGATTTTAATGCCCGACTGCTTTGCCATTTCGTGGAAATAACGTAAGAGTCGCGACGAGGGATATTTGTACGATGTTCTCCCATATCGTCCTCTCTGCGACGAGAATTCATATTGGAGATATGTCACTGTTATTGAAGCCATGCAGCTTTCGAAAATTTCTTTAGGTGAGAGATGCAGAATTGCACGCTTAATTACAACGTGTGTATTTGTGTATGTGTGTAGCGTGGCTGAAACGATTTGAGCGTGTAAAATGGAGTGTTTTTGTTAAGGACTGCGAAATTAACAAGGAAATCTATATATATATATAACGAATATTTGCGTAGGCTATGAAATATTCATACGCGAAAATGAGCGGGTTAAGGATCGGGATGACTTGTGAGAACAGCCACCGCCGCCGCCGCGCTACTCCTGCACTGCACCGCTTGTACTTTCCTTCGCGATTTTTCCTCTCTTTCGTAGCGTTGCAACCTGTATTTAGACTATAGCTGCACTCGGCGCTGTAAAATCTCATTTTTTTTCAAAATGGACGCCGGTAAATTTCAACAGAATAGACATATATATATGTTCTGTAAGTGCAATTAATCGAGATACGTTGTATGTACGTGTGCAGTATAATTGCGATTTAACGAAAGCTTGATTATTCAAAGAGCGTGGAACGTCGAAATCGACTTGAATATCAGTGTTGTACGCGGCAATTACTCCGCGCGCGTAATGCCGATCCCTCAAGAACGAAAAGCGAAGACAAAGCGAGAGTCTCTCTCCCTGCCGCTTGGTTTCGTCTCGCTCATGTGAGCCACCAAATGGCTTTTACCGTTTTTTCTCATTCTCTTTATTCGATTGTCCGCTCTGGCTCGCTCGCTCTCGGCCTTTCCTGCTGCTCCAAACAGCAATTAAAAGCGAAGACCGAATAAGCCAGAAATCTCGACGCGACTGTATCCGTGTATATTGTATATATATGTATGTATGTATGTATAGTCGTTGTGCCGCAACGGCTTATAACGAAACTTTTTCGAGCTTTTCGACACTGCTGCAGGAGTAGCGGATTATATACGCCAGGCGTGCATATAATGCACAATGCGATGGGCAGCAGATCGTCTCGTGCAGTGTATACATACATATATATATAGTACGCTCGTCGCTCTTTTTCGGCGATTTCGCACGAAGATTGTACAGAGATACGAGGACAAAAGGAGAGAGAGAGAGAGAGAGAAAAGATTGTGTATATACAGCAAGTGGAGAAACGCACGCGCGCACACACAGACACACATATATAAGCGCGCAGCGGCAGCGGCGGCGGCGGCGGTAGCAGCAGCGAAACTGGGGAAGGTGTATATTTTTCTGGGCTCAAATTGCTTCATGCCTCGCTAGTTTCACCGCCGCGTATATACTCGGCGTTTTATATCCACACACACACACACACACACACACACACACACACACGCTGTCTCGAGTCCTCCTGACTTTTATTTTTTTTTCACCGCTTCGTTTTCATTCTTCTTTCAAGAGCGTAGGAAAATCCACGCGCGTTACATTATACATATATATGTATATATATATCCCATGCCCGGCGCGCGTCCAGTGTATTTCATTCATGAGCTCATATATATAGGGGGAACGGAATTGGCGCATCGTCGCCGCTTGAATTATTCTTTTATAATACCGTTACAGAGGCGCGAGCTCGCGCGCTCGCGCGTGTTTGTATTCTTTACCTTCGATTATATTCCGCGCGCGAGTTATAAATAGCGCTAAATGTCTGAGCTGCCACTAATCGCAGGGATTTATAGAAAACTGGTTGCGATGTCCGTGCGTGCGTGCGTGTGTGTGTGTATGCACTTTTTTGCGAATTAACAGCTCTCCGGTGATTTTATTGTGATTTGATTGCGCTCCGGCGGCTGCACGTGCGGTGGCGTGCGTTGTCTGTAATTATACGCGCTCGGGCGAGATTTTTCTCGTGTATTTGAGGAAAACGATAATGAGATCTCTCTGCTATGAGTATTACGTGGCGCGAGACATATACAATGGCGCGCTGTAGCAGTAGCAGCTGCTGCTTGATTGATTTTCTCTCTCCTATATCTTCCATCGCGCGATTCGAATTATACATTCTTTTTAGTCGTTTAATTAAGGACAACGTTTTATTGCGCTATTCGCGCAATAGGAATCGATATTATGGCGAAGCTCGGTGTGCAGTATTTCCCAATGGCGAAATTTCCATAGCTTTTTGTTCTGTCCAGCTGTGTAATGTACAATATACACGCGTGCGCAATGAGCTCGACAAGATTCCAAATGATATAGTGTACACCGCAACGAGCGTTTAAAATGAAAAATAAACTGCATCGTTAACATTGAAACGCGAGTAATTTTGAACAGTGTATAGGAGGTTATACAGGCGGCTTAGGGACGGTATATATAGTACTGCACACGACAGCCTGCACAGGAGACAAAGACAATGTCTCATTTGGTAATAATAAGGCTTGAGTGCGCGCACACGGGGGAGGGCCTTTGGTGTGTGCTAGGCCTGCCTGCAGAAGGTCATAACGCATTCATTCTAGAAAGTAATCGGGCCTTCCCCCTTCCCTGCAACGTCGTTTTTTTTTCTTTTTCTTTTTTTTTTTACACAACCGCGCGCGACTACGCGACTTTCTGTGCAACTCCTCCATTACGGCAAACACTGCGAAATAGAATTTGCGCGCATTGCTGGGCTTGTGCTTGGCAGGCAGGCAGGTAGGAGAGGGAGGAGCGTGCAGTGTGTATAGCGCCCGCCGCGTGGAGACGTAAAAATCCACGCGGAGTCGAGGAGCGAGGCAGTTAAATTTTACGATTGCACCGCCCGACGGCTCATTAAAAATTACACAAACCAATGATTTTTCTCCTCGTGTTCCTCTTTTTTTGTTGCCTCTCTTTCGTGGTTTTTGTTCTTTAATGGCATTAAAGGTGAAAAAATTGCGCTGAGCGACTAGATTCTCCGTTTTTTTTTTTTTTTTTTTTTTAATGGTTCTCTAATGAATTTTTCTGGAGTGAATCGCGCCAATAAATCACCGTTATTACACCGCGATTGCGGATCTCTTGGCGGATGAGGATATAAAAAAAAGCAACTGTCGCCGCGCAAAACAATCGGACGCAAAATTAAAACATCAGATAAATGCAAACTTTTTTTTGTCATAAGCTCGTGCATTATTCGCGAACAATAATGGCAAAAGAGCGAACGAGCATCAGAAGCAGCGAGTATTCGTTTACGTTTCAAAAAAAAAGAAAACAAATTCGCAACAAAATTACAGGCGGCGATTGCGGACAATCCAAGGAAACGTCTTAATTAAGTCGGCCCCGCGCACACGGTACAGAGTTTTCCCCGTTAATTGCGAACACAAGCCGATCAATGAGATCACACATCTTGGGCTCCCCTTCATTAGTAAAATATCACTCGCTTTCTCTTTCTCTTTCCACACACACACACAAGAGACACACACGGGTCTAATCAACGAGAACTGCGGCCAGCTTCTGCTCTACGACTCAATTAACGCGTTATAAAAGCTCTCGAGAGCCGCGTGCGCAGCGAGCGCGCAAGTAGTCCTCTCCGCTGCGGGGCCGCGCGCATATACATTCTCATTAGTCGCGTGGCGCCTTTAACAGTCCATAAAGAAACCTGTAAAAGAGCCCATATACATTACGAGCCGTCTCTCTCTTAGAAGAAGAAGTATAGGAGAGGACAAAAAAAGGAAAGACGAGGAGACTGCGCGCGCGCGCGTCGAGAAAAAGGGAGAATATATGTGAAACACGTAGAGGAGCGCGGGACCCGAGAGAGAAGTGTGCGGTGTGCGTAGGACCGGAAACGGCCGGTGGCGCTCTCTCTCTCTCTCTCTCTCTCTCTCTCTCTCGCGGCGCATGTGTACAGATATTACGCATTGGGATACGCGCTTCGAGTTAGTGAATGGAGCGTGCATGTGTATATATACTGTACAGTTTATTCGAGGACCGTTGCGATGGAGCGGGAGGCGTAGGTGCACGTGTATGTGTGTATTATATGCGTGTGGATAGAAGTGGAGGGAGAGAGAGAGAGAGAGAGTGAAGAGGCCTAGGTGCAGCCGCATACAAATGTTTTCTTTTGTACGTACACGGTCGCTCGGGCCTATGTGTGTAGCTTATATACACGCGTGTATATTAATGTACGTGTGTGCGCGTCGTACGTTCAGACGCTTTTCTCCGCGAGAGCCGCGGCTGCGATTTACGATTCTATTATATGTATACCCGCGCGCGCGCGGACGTTGCTGCTGCTGCTGGTGGTGCAGGTGTGTGTACACGTATAAGGGGATAGCTCGCGCACCTTGCCCATGCTCACAGTCTTGTTATCGCTCTTTACCATTTGGCAGCTATATACATATGCTTCGCTCCTTTGCGGCTTGATGAATTTGTTGGGCTGTCGATGCAGCCGCTGGATTGAATTGTTCGTGGGGTGATGTCGCGTTGTTTTCTGCGGAAAGGTAATTTTCACTTTGTTTTGATGCGTGAAGGACAAGATGTTGTTATATACGTGACATGAAACAAATTGATGCGTTTTTGACACTATACACGCAATTCTTGTAATAACACTTATATATATTACTTGCGCGACTTGCATACTTTGATCTGCTCGAGTAACAGAAGCGAGCTTTTCCTTCGATTTATCAGAAGCTGCACCCGAGCAAGTGCACCGATTCGAATTAAAAGTCTATAGTCGAGGCAAAAAGTAGAAGAAGAATAAGAATATATATAAGTTAAAGGAAGGAGCAGTGCTCGCACCATCTACATAAGCATAAAACATAAATCCCCCAGTCATAGAATATACAAAGTTCCCGGTCTCCTGCACTGCATAACTCGCGTGTACTACAAGTGGTACAACTACTGAATCGCCGATAGCCTCCGTAGCAGCGGCAGCAGCAACAGCTTCTCTCGCTGTGAGCCTTCGTCTGTCATTTCCGCTCTCTCTCTCTCTCTCGTTCTCTCCCTCTGGAAACCTCCTCTTCCTCCTTTAGCTTTTCAGCCTTTTCTCCCACCTGCAAACAGCAGCAGCATCCTTTATATACAATACACACAGTCTCGCGATTATTATTGTAATAATAATTCAGAGGCAGCTCTCGACTCGCGCCTTTTTTCCCCGATCCCCCGACGCTCTTGCACTCGCGGGAACTCTTGGATCGCGTAGGAACTATAAATCTCTTTCTTATAGAAAACGACGGCCGCGATCAGATGAGGGGCAGGAGAGCTAGCCACGGATTTCAAGTTCGCCTCGGGCGGAGCGCGCCGCTGCCGTAACATAGCAGCTCTCTGCTTACGCGTATCCGGATCGGAAATGACGGCCACCGTCAAGGCGGTAGCTTTCCTTTGATTATTAACTCGCTTTTTGACGCCGTGCGCTGCTCGTGTCTCATTCGTATTACATTATATATATACACCTCTCGAAGCGAGATATATAAATATAAGCGAGTGTGTGCAGTTACGAATCAGCGGAAATTGCAGCTCCTGGTGTATAATGGTAATAACGATAATGGGCAACGACAGGAACCGAAAATAAAAAGAATAGAAAACCAGCGCGTAATAATAATGCACACAGGAACGAGTGTGTGTGCAGCAGGCGCGGTGGTATTGCGCGGCTGCAGTCGCGATCTACTGCATCGCGTAACCTTAGGATTTCATTGAAAAATTAAAGTTTCGCATATAGCCTAGGCTGGGCAAGAGTGCAAGAGAGAGAGAGAGAGAGAGAGAGAGAGAGAGAGAGAGAGCCTCGCGCAATTTATGAATCAACGAGCGCCGCAGCACACACAAAAGCGCCTCTACTCCTTTTATGAATTGAGCAAATACCTACACACACACACACACACATCGTGAATTATCAACCTCGACGAATCTCCCTCTCTTTCTTATATATGATGATGCCATTGCACACTGCGCCAAGGCGAAAAATACGCGCATCTCGAGGATGAAGAAACCACGGAGAATATACACACGCAAACCTAGACACGTGTTTGTGTGTGTGCAAAAGACAATTGCACTCCGCAGCGAGGCTCTAGCCGCGAGTGCGCGTGCGCGCGCGGCCGTTTCATTAATTAAACTGATAGAAGCGATTCCTATTATTCGCGAGATGCAGCGACGGTGCAGCGGTAAGCCTGTTTTTCAATGGTGCGCCGGAAGTCTACGTAACTCATTCTTCCTTTTTTTACGTTTTTACGTTATAAGAGCTGTGCCTCGTGTACCTGCTTATGTGTGTGTGTACGCGTGCGAGTATAGAGCGGCGAGATATTTCGAAAGCTGAGAGAGAGGGGCTCGAGAGTTGCTGATTGACGATGTCGTGGTGATTGAGGAACGCTGAATTATTAAGGTGAATTATCTCCTCGTGGGGCGTGCGGATCGCGTTGTTTGACTGGTTTACGGGCTGCTGCGAAAAAGCCGTGTATATATACTTTTGATTCGGATGTGTTCCTTTTAATCAAAAAATGTGTCAGCCTCATATAGTACTCATATCCCGTCCATCGCGATCGATCAAATTCAATCTCGTCAACATTTGTTTAGCAATGAAAATAAGAAAAGCACCTAATACCCACCCTCTAATCAAAACACTCGCGCTTATCAATCCGCGTGTCTATCGCTACGAATCCGATACGATCGGTATCTTCACATCTGAGCTAGAACCCGATTCCGATATAGTCCATACCACGACGTCATCAACAAGTCGTCTCGGGAGATATAGCGGAAGCGGCGCGTCTAGCTTCTCGATCCTATACCGGATGTCGTGCCAGTAGCAGTAGCAGCAGCAACAACAACGGCAGGTGAGCTTCGTATGCATATATATATATATATACGAGCTCGAAGGAAGTGACGCTCTCTCTCTTTCTCTCTCGCTACTCGCGCGTATATACACACTGTACACGTGCACATGCGCGCCTTATTCATCTTCGACTCTCCGAGCGTGTGCGATCTCCCCCACATACACATACACACACACATATATATATATATATTATG
>UELV01174614.1:0-19129 GCA_900490015.1 Megastigmus stigmatizans | reverse complement strand
TCTCAGTTCAGTATAGGCTGTCCCGGTTCAGGAGTCTAGCACAAATTTTTCAAACTTACTTTTTTAATATAAATAAGCGTGAAAAGAAATTTCTTTTTGCATATATTATTAAAATAGATATAAGCGCGTCATTTGAATATAATTTTTTTTTAAATACGACTTGTGTAGTTGCAATTCCCACGAGAATTTTGCTCGATTTAGATTTTGTCCCACTAATGGGTACTTTACCTTATGTAATATACAAACTGTCGACTTTGTATATTTAAGCGGACAGATTTAAATAGAGACGCTCATCTCCGACAAAATAAATACGTCAATGCGAAGAAAAGGCCAGATGATCATCTTATCGAAGTTCATAAAACACAATGGGACATTGTCATCGCACACGCACTTTACAAAATGGTCAAACGAGATGATGCGGCTCACTCTCGAGAAAGAGAAGCACCTGTATACGGCGGTCTCTCTCTCTCTCTCTCTCTCTCTCTCTCTCTCTCTCTCTCTCTCTCTCTCTCTCTCTCTCTCTGTTTGCTTACCTTCATCCCCCGAAAAATCATAAACCTCATCGGCTTGCTCCTCTCTCAAAATCACCCAGAACATCCCATTATGCCTGCGCGGGGCCCTATACCTGCTGCTATATATACCTACCCGTAATACACCTCGCGCGCCGAAAAAAGATCAAAGACCATCACGCGCTCGTCCACGCCTCCCTCTCGGCGCTGTGGCCCTTATATATATGTACCTTTTCGTCGGCGCCTCTCGAAATCGGTTAGCTGATGCTCACTCCCGTTTACGATAGAGAAACGACGACGAAAGAAGAGGCGCGCGGTGAACGAGAGCTGGAATTATAAAGATCAGCGGTCGAGTGTGTCTGGTCCGAGTGTGTATAATTGACGATCGGCGCTCTCTCTCTCTCTCTCTTTTTGCAGAGCGCGTCTCGGGAGAGAAAAAAGCGGCGGGGCCAAGATCGGATGATCTAGCGCGCGCTAATTCGCTATTATCGAGCGTGTCGGGAACTGTGCGGGGGCCGGGGGAAGCCCCTAAGGGAGCCGGAAGCCCTTAAGGCTGCACCTACCTCTCTCTGTCTCTCTCTCTCACCCCCATATCACCTTATATATATACTATATAGCTTAGCGTACTGCCCTTAATTGCTCGAGAGATGATTCCCCGTGAGGCGCGCGCGTGCTAGTGAGAGAGTGAGAGAGATAGTGGCCGCCGATCACCCGCGGGCAACGGCGGAGCGCCCCCCCTGTGTAAAAATATAAGGATCCGCGCGAGAGAGCAAAAAGGCATCAATTGGCCACGAAACAGAAGCTGTAAAATATGAAAATGAATTCTCTCGGCGGCGGAGTCGGCGGCCAGGTAGGTGTATGCGTATATGTGCTTGTGTCGGGTTAATATACACGGGTGTGTATAGGGGGATGAGCATCAGTGAGGAGAGCCGAGGCGCTTCTTTATGGTGTATATATATACGCGCCGCGCTCAAATTGCCGCTCTCGTGCGTCATTCGCCAAATTGGCCCTGTCGATGTTTAGATTGCAGATCGAATATTGCAGGCTCGGTGCTTTCTTCTTCTTTTTGTTTCTTTTCGTGAGCTCCTCTTTTTCGTGGACATACATATGTATATATGTACACTCGGCGGAATTGTTTATCGTATAATACGTATACGCGTAGTAGGTGATCCGCGTAGCGCGACTGACACCGATTTAACTGTCGGGCGCGTGCAATACTTATTCGTGTATTTCAATACCGGGATTCAATTTGAGCCTTTTTACCGACTTTCTTTCCTCGTACAGTCCTCGCATCGCGTTTAATGAACTCGAAATACATGTTTTGTATATGTAAATGCTGTTGAGGCGAGTCAATAATCATTTCAAATTATGACATTGGTGTGTAGAGTGCGTGAATGGATTACGTTATATGCATCCGATATTGCGAGACTAAACGGACTGATCGCAGCTATCTTATAACGACAATAGCATATCGAATTTGGCTAAGTGAATAGCTGCTGAGTATTTGCAATTATTGATGTTACAGAAGAGTTTTAAAGAACATTTAAGAGAATCATTATAAGAAGACTGCGGGGAATAAACTTGTGTCAGCGAGGTTTGTTGAATGTACGGGCATAATAAAAAATCTTTTTATTATTACGAAATTATTTTTGTCGTGTTTAAAAATAACAGATGATATTTAGAGGACAAAGTACTTTTTTACTCGCTTTTTACAAATAGTTATTTTCTAATGATGGATGCTTTGATTAATTGGGATTTCAAGTGAATTTAAAGCATTATTAATATTTTTTGAGCGAGATTTGGTAGCGAGTAATTTAATACAGTGAGTTACCAAGCGTTTGATTAGTTATTATTTGATTTGTAATGCTCTGATTTATTCGCGATATAGAACTAATAGGCGTTTACATATTATTCAAACTAAAGAGTGAAATTCAGAAATTTCTCTTAATCCTTCTGCGGAGGAATTACGTAGGAAACACGTGCATTTTGAACGAGTAAGCTCATCTTTGGGTGCAGGAGGATTAATCATTTCATTATATTGCACTTGATTTTATATTATTAAAATATTATGAAATAACGAAATTATATATTCGAGAACAATAATTATTGAGTTAATATTATATTACGCAATTTTTAACGACTTTTTTTATTAAATGTGCTTAAATAAATGTTTTGTTTGTATTTTTAACACCATATAATTCAGGTTATTTTCAATGATGCAGTATATTGCATCGATGTTTGAAGTTTATTGAAATTAAAAACTTGAATATACAAACATCAGACTAATCGTTCCAACAGCAGTTTTTAATTCAACCTTTTATTAAAGTGATTCATAACAATAAAGCAGCAAATTACTTTTAACTCAATAATTCTCATATATTTATTATCCGAACAAAAAAAGTAACGCCACCGCATCAAAACCTCCACGAAATATCGCGCAGCAAAAAGAAAAGAACCGTAAAAAAAATCACTTGGTGAATAATAAAAGATCTCTCATCGCAAAACCGACATCTCGTTGAAATACAACCTCCGCGGGCCCATAAAACTCAATTTCACGCGTATTTCACCGTCATAATTCACCAAAGACACGCGTGTATACACATACACACATACATATACACGCGCGCACCCAAACCACGACGTATCCCAAGAGTGACAGCTAACTCATCAGGTCAAAAGCTCACAATATATCCTCTATACACCCTCACTCGATCCTTGCCTCTCCCTCTACCTTTCCCAGAAAAAAAAAAAAAAAAAAACAAGAGAAAAGAAAAGAAGAGCACGAAAACCCGAAAAACCCGTTCTGTACACAATGATGGCGCATTCGGATCCTCGAATTTCGGCCTTTGTTCGATGGTAATCGTTCGGTAACGCGGGCGCAAGCATTCCACGCTCGATTCCTCCCACAGGCACCTCTTATACAAGTGTGCACACATCCATAGCGCAAGAGAGAGAGAAAGGGAGGGAGGGACGTATGTGCAGTAAGGCCCCCCGAGTGAAAAGAGAAAGGGAGAGAATGAGTCCCGCGTGTGGACGAGAAAGGCAGCGGCAGCGGCAGCTCGAACCATGCAGGGGTCCACGAGAGTAGAGTAGAGTAGAAAGAGAGAGAGAGAGAGAGAGAGGGGAGTGAATTTCGTTTGTTTGCGAATCGTTAACAGCATTCCTAAGGGCTTGGCACTTCCTGCGCGCGCGCGCCTCTCTCTTGAGCTTCGTCCTCCAAGCAGCCTTGCGGCCGATCCGCATGACCAACAACATAGACTCTCTCTCTCTCTCTCTTCGGCATCAGAGGTTCATCGTGTCGTTCGCTCTTTTTTTTTCTCGCCTCTCTCTCTCTCTCTCTCTCTCTCTCTCTCTGCAGTATGTATGTGTGTAGTCCCTCGCCATCTATACTCTATATATATCGCGTGTTGGCGGCTCTCAGGTCAATCGTAAAGCGAGGAGTTTGGAACACCGGGCGCCGTTATATTATAGTGTCTTGCTGAGGCGAGGATCAAGACGATCTTCTCTCTCTCTCTCTCTCTCTCTCTCTCTCTCGTTGAAGTGACTTTCTTATGAAGTGTCTCGCTCGTATAAAATGCGCCCCCGGAGTCTATTTTGCGGTCGAAACTTTGCCGGGTAACTTTTCTCTCCGCGGTGATTTATGTGTTTGTTCGTAAAATGCATTTAAATTGGGAAATTAAATCGTAAGAAATGGATTAGCGCGAGTCTTATTGGAGATATTAAAATTACCGCATGAGAAAGACTGTTTATGTACTGGACTAAACGTAAATTTTCTTTTAAGATTTCGTGCTTTCTTTTGTTCGCCTAGTTAAATTCAAATAACTTTTGGTTTTATACAAACATTTATACTTGCATAGGTGACAAATTACAAATATTTAAATTATTGCAGACTGCTGGTTACCTATTCACTTTACATGAATTGCTTCTGGAGATTTCGACTTGTAAATACATGTAAAATAACATTTCTAATATTTTCAAAGCTGCAAAAATATTAAGATATGTAATATAAAAATTGTGTCTTTATATACTTTAAAAGTGTACATAATTCGAAGCATGAAATATTCCACCAACTAAGTGCAAAATTAGTCGACAGTAAATGCTATAATTTTATATAAAAATTGTACTTTAGTCTTCTGCACGATGCACTTTCTACATTTATCAAGGTAATGATATACCTGTATACCACCAAGGAAATTATCTTTCCTAACATTGTTTTTAACAGCATTCTAATTACGGAAAATACCGTTTTAATTTGTTTAGCGTACCTTCTGCCCATTTTCGTGGGTCTCTAATTTATTGAGCAACTCTCAGGCCTCTCTTAGCGAGAGGAAAAAAAAAGGATTGCAAGCTGTGATTTTGTTGCCATCTTTATTATACCTCTGGCGTGCGCGTCTCGCAGCTTTCTGTCGCGCGCATTTTCGCAACTAACAATTTCACTCCGCCAGCAACATTTTTTTTTCCCAGGAAGAAAAAAGAAGGAAATAACGAGCTGCTGCGTATATATAATAAGTAATGTTCGCCCAATGCCTAAACAGCGATACTTTTTCAAATTTCGCTCAGCAGCAGCAGCAGCAACAGCCGCTCGGCAGACAAATGCATGTGATTTTCTTGCCGATGTACATATATACATTACTTATATATTTAAGAGCAAAAAAGGCATAGCCGTCCTTGAAAATTCACCATAAAGAATTCGCTGTCTCACGCAGAAGAAAGAAAAAGAACGGCGAGTTTCTGCTTTTATTTCGCGCGTATTTCCTTCTTTCCATTTCTTTTTCGTCGTGAAAAATAAGAGTCGAATCATTCCGCTGGCAGTCCTCGAGGTATTTCGTTTACGGACCAACTTCGTCTCTCTTCTCGAGTTCGACTCCTTGAGTGAAATATGTGCTCGCGATGAATGGGGGACCCCGCGCGCGTGTGTGCATGTGTGTTTAGCCAGCGGTTTAGGATCCATTTCGAGACTCGTCATCGGCGCAATAAATTTCCTCCCCCGTAGCAACTCCAACGCGCCACACGTTCGATTCAGAGCCCGTGAAAAATATATGCGTTTTGTAATTCCGTCGAGGCTCGCGCGCGCGCGACTCTCGTCCTCCTCGCCATTCAAATCGAAAGCTTCGTGAGTGAGAGATCGCTCGTACCTTCGTTTTTCTTTTACTTTCTTTTTTTTTTTTTTTATTATTTCTCGTATAACCCGAGAGACAGGCGAAATGCAACTTTACGAGGGATTATCCGTGGATAAAGGCGATTGTTAAACCTCGGCGCGTTGCATCAATCTTTGGCGTCTTCCACCTCTCTCACCTTTTTTGTCTCTCAATTCGATGCCCCGGGTAAGGCTTAACAGCTTTACGAGTCTGTGTGTGCACAGGATATTATTTCGAGAGTTAAATAGAGACCGTATTAATAAGTAGGTACTTCATTTGTCTTTATCGTTTAATCGCGTCTGCTCGTTTTGGGGATAATTACTTTGGGCATGTACGTTGTTATCAATTTATTGCGCGCACAAAGTTTCGGTTACATAATTATGAGAAAGTATTTACTCGCGTGTGTCGTGAAATTTTGAGGAAAAAGTATTACACGAGTGCGCTTGATGTTTCATAAAGTTTTTTAAATGTCTAATTAAAAGACAACATTTTTTCTTTTCGAAGTGGACATTAAAATAATCCAAATTCATTCCTCATATACATATATTTTTTTTTATTGCAACGATTACTTTATGACCGCGGATAAAAGAAGAACTTTATCAAGAGACATCACAGCGAGTAGTGTCACATTTTTTTGTTGTTGAGGGAGCAGAGACGCGACGTTGCGTTGTTCGGATTTTAGATTCCTCATTTGAATATATTTTATCCGACAGATTCATCGACATCGATGTTAGCTTTTTTTTTCGTGTTTCGCACGGACTTTATGAGTTAATTCCCATTCTTAAGATAAGAATCTACGAAATTTATTTCACGTGAATAAATTTTAGTGTTTCAGTTTCTCGAGACTGTTGAGCATCCTTTTACTTTCTGTAAAATTGAAAGAATCCAGTATATACTTCGATATTTACATACAATTAAATTTCATTTATCGTCTAGAGAGGATCTTTTCAGATAGACCTGAAATTTTCTAATGACTTGTAAACACTGCGATGATTATTGATTGTCCAAATCTCTTTAAATCTCATACATTAGGATTAAAATAATATCCTTGTTTAAGCTTTTTATTTCCCCACAAAATACACATTTCCGGTCGTAAATAAGACTGAGTGTCGCTAAAATTCAATTTATACGTAAAGTTGAAGTACGGTTTTAATGTATTAACATAATTATGATACGTTAAAAAAAAGATCTTGAGAAGTAAAAGATCTTTTATATCCTCTAAATGTTAGCTGTATTGGACCGAACGGGCAAACGGAGTACAGAGTCACATTAATTCTGTATCGAAGAGGCACCACGAATTCCAACTTGGCAAATAGAATTCGCCACTCCCCGCTATACATTATTCCGAATTAACAAATAGGCCGTTAAGTCAAACGCATTATACACACATAGCTAATACACGAACGAAGCTCCAACGACGCCAACAAACAGCATACAGTTGAGCCGCGATCCGCATCTTTCCACAATTCGCTCAGCCGTACGTATATACAGATAAATTGAAACACGAGCAGAGCGAGAGAGAGAGAAAGAGACACACATGTTTCAGCATTCAAAATCAATGAAATCATTCAAAGTTGTATGTAATCGTCGGAGCTCATCGAGCGCGTTAATAGGAGCCGCGGCGCGATCGCTCTCGCAGCAACAGCAGCAGCAGCATCAGCAACAGCCGGGCATTCCTCATTCGAAAGGCGTAAATCTTTGGCCCGACAAGAATGACATCATTCTATACAGAAGCAACGAACCTTTTTTTTCCTCCCCCTCGCCCCTCCTATATATATACACGAGCTCTCGCGGAGCACATAACCGTCGACGGTCCAACGCTTTTTTTTTCTTCCTCTCGCCTCTCGGCCGCCGCTCCACCGCAGCTTTATGCCACACGTTTGCCGCATGCGAGGCTCTTTCTCTCTCTCTCTGAAACACACCACACGCGTCTCTCCGCAGCAGCAGCAGCAGCTTCCACTGTATGTATACGTATATATATGTCTGTGCCGGGACGTCGCGCGCGAATCAAGAGCACGACTATAGTGAGTAAGCCTTCGGAGGGACGACGCGGCGGTGGCGAACGAAAACTTTGCGCGCAGTTGTGTTATACGCATAATTTTTGTCTTGGACATGTGTGTATGTGTATGTGTGTGTTGTGTGTGTGCGTGTATAGTCGAGTGGGTAACGATTTCTTTTTGTGGGCTAATAAAAGTTTTATTTTGAGAAAGCTGAGAAGGAATTTTCGTTGGAAGTCTAAATTTAAATATTCATGCTCCAGACTCTTACGCTGTAATATGCGTGTTATAGTAGCGGCTACTTTTTGAACAAAGCGTAATTATTTTGATTTTTGTACTATCAGTATTATTTTTAGACGCTTCCGTAGCGCACGTTTAAACATGTTAGCTCGCTATTATGGGCTATACTCATATATATATGTACTTGAAATAGAACTGCTTCAGATAAGACATAAAAGTAGTAGAGCCATCTAATCGTATCTACTGCACACAAGACATATACTTCATATCGAAAGGACAAGTATACAGCTTAAAATAGTCTCTATTTAGGCCTAGACACTCGAGCTTCCAAACATTGCCCATATCCCCCCCTTACAAGATCCAAATTCCACTCGTCAGAATTCGAGTCTGTGCAAAACACGTTCCCTCACATTGCCTCAAAAACTCTACATCTCTAGTCAAACAAATCACTCGAGAAAAAAAGGTCAGGTTTTCGACTATATATACATATAAAGAATCTTATTCCTCGACTCTCTCTCTCTATCTTACGCGCGTATAAACATCAAAAGGATTCGTCGCGGCCAAGAGAACGCATGGTAGCTCTGGCGCGCGCATAAGAGAAAGAGAGAGAGAGAGAGAGAGAGAGACGAACGAATGCATAATAACGAATATCATCATCTTCCGGCGAAGAGAAACTAGATCATTAAGAGCCGGTGTGGCAACCTTGGATTTCTTGCCAAGTTCACTGCACTGTCCAGAGCGAAACCATCATCTCTCAGCAGCAGCAGCAGCAGCACCAGTGCAGAAATGCGCGCCACCAGTAGCCGGTGCAGAGCCAACGACGCGGCGGCTGCTGCTGCTACTCTCTCTCTCTCTCTCTCTCTTTCTCTCTCTCCTTCTCTTTCTCCCTTTCTCTATACATCCATCTCTCTCGATTCGTTGGGGTATGCCGGCTGCTACTGCTGCATGTGTGCGTATACGCACACGACTTTCCAGTAGATATAGATAGGTACACAAACGCGACTATTATATCGTCCGACGCACTCCTCCAGACTCTCCGCTGCTGCTGCTGCTGCTGCTTCGTCTTCTTCTTCTCCTCTCGTCACGCTGTGAGTTGATGCATGCATGAGATGATTTTTAATGCGAGAAAAGTCTGCATATACTCTTGCACGCGGCGGCGACGACGACGACGACCTGCTCCTTCGGCTCTGCTGCTGCTGCTCTCGAGAAGATATTTCTAGGCTAAATTAGCCCTTCGTTATTCGAGGGCTTCTCTTTTTCGTGATGCAGTTCGGATGAACGATTTTTGTACAATTCAAAGTTGTCTTTTTCAATTTAGAGAGCTTTTCGCTTTCCGCCGCGTGGCTTTTAATTAATTATCGAGCAAACGGTGCAAAAAGGAGTAAAAATCAAAAGTCGGAAGTTACTTTGCTCGATCTCTCTTATAATATATTCTTTCGTTTGTTTTCGCTGAAACCAGTTTTGTAATTATAATTACTGCCTCGACATTTATCTATAGCTTTCAAGTGATCATTTTTTTCTCAATTCTTGTAATTATAGATGATAGAGTCGAGAGGAAAAAAAAAGGAACACCTTCATCAATCATTTCAGAATCCACATTAAGCTCGAGACCGATTAGTCATTGGATCAGGAATTTCGGACGTCTAATGTGACTAAATATACGTGGGTGTCGAGAGATGAAAAATTTCTCTCCACACAATTGTTGGTAAACGCGCAACGTTGTCAAGAATAGAATTTCCGATTCGTTTGTAATAGATTCCGCGAGAATTCAAAGGATGAAATTATTGTTTACACTGAATCAATTAGTCAATTGTGCAAGCGGCGACTCAGTTCCCTTTTGTTTCAAAATCATTCCGTCCTTCGCACTTACAATGGAAATTTGCATGATCTATTCACTTATGCGTTTTCCCTTCGATGGGTGTGGTGATCTGTTTTGGAAATGTATGTACAATGATGAAATATGCGTGTACGCGTTAAACAAACAGTATCGGGGAATGCCAAGATCAAAGGCATTACTCACTTTGATATTTTAGTGCATAATATGCTGTTTTTATGTAATCATTCGTGTATTGTAACGGTCGTTGATAGAAAATTAAAAAAATATAGTAATTCCGATGCAAATAAAAGTTATTTTTATGTTTCTTCATGACTCTACCTCGAGCTCTACCTTCATAATAATATACTCAATCAATCTTTTCTTTTTTTTAACCATCATTAGAAATACAAAATAAGCTTTCTGCGTAGTCATGCATTTTTGTTGTTTAAAACCTTCAAATATAAAAGTCGTTACCAAGTGAAATACACACTAAATGGTAATGCATACGCCCATCATTATCAAAATGATCTATACCTCATTAACACAGTGTATTTTTAAAAGAAAAATCATAATGATAATCACGCGTGAGCAATTTTAATAAATTATCAACTAATAACGCGTAATTTTCGTACGCACGTATATCTATGCATGCAAATCCTTTGAAGCTGGCAGTTTACTGTATACGCCAACGCGTCAAAAATTCCTGTCTACACTACTCATACACAATATATCGCCGTATGTATAATACACACAACATAACCTTCATCGCGATAACATGTTTATGCATAACATTTATTACTTAATTCTTTTTTCACCTTTGAGTCTTCTTCATCCGGGAAGAATATTGCAAGCACCCATCAAACAATACCTGCCGTATATTATATCTTGACTCTATGCAAAAATCAAAATAAACATTCGAACCGTCTGAAAGTTTAATTCATTTCTCGTGATTTTTCAGAATGTGTTTACTCTTGAATAGAATAAAAACCACTATACAAATACAGACATATAATTATTTAAAAATTTTACGTCCACCGCACGGACAGCTCTACACGTGCGCACGCATAATACGGCGAAAAGTCAGCAGCGGCATCGGTCAGCCAAAAAAAAAATCACGCGGCTTCCAGGGTTCCCCTCCTTTCCCCTTCCTCCCAAAAACGAAAGTGATATATCTTTTTCGGTACGGGGCGAGTGCTCGCGTTATGTATATTTCGATAATAACACTTGCATAAACGGCTGCTGCTGCCCCCCCCCCTCACCCCCCTCGCACGCGCGTGCTCTCCTAATTGCACAAGACGTCAATGCATAAAGCGTTACGCAAAGCCCGTTAAACCTGTTCGTCGTTTCTTCTTTCGTATATATATATATACATACACGCGTGCGCTCGTTCGTTCGTTCAGTTCGTTCATTCGCCTGCTGCTACTCTTCGCACACTTGTTCGTCGATAAAAGAGGAGACTCTGGCGAACTGGGCCAAACTCACTGCTGGGGCCGATCGTCACCTTGGCCACGTGCAGACTATACATCCACTCCGTTCTCCGCGATGACTCTTTTCTTATATATTCTCCGGGATTCTACGGCTAAAACGGTTTTTCTTTTGTGCAGCGACTAGGCTGACACGTTATTATTGATGGTTATGGTCCGTGTTAATCAATGGTGTTATTCTTTTTTTTTACAACGACTGCAAAAAAAGCACAACCCGATCGTGACTGGGAATGTTGGAGTGGAAAAATATCGCGAGTTGTCATTCTTTAACGACTCGATACGTAGACTCATTTTACAGTTAAGAAATAGACGGGTCGTATATCGATATCGAAAGCTGCACGAATGTATAACGTCAGATCGATATTTTTGCATGTGGCACGTACATACGCGGTTCTATATCATTCATCGTCGAGAATCGCTCGAAACTCCCTCGAGGTTGCATAATTGTGAAGGCTTTCCGTGAGTTCTACAAACAGTATATATATATGTTAATTCGATTGTGATAGCAAGTATCTCTGTAGTCTCTTGTTGTACTATGATATATAGTAACGTAGGTGTAGATAAACATTTTCCATTTGGATTGTTATTGCCGGTAGATTTTAAATTCAATATATTTTTAAGCGAAAGTATGAACTTTTGTTCATTGACGTGTTTTAAAAAACTGGAAATATTTATCATTGCATAAAATCTAGGAAATAAATCATTAGCAGAGAGAATAATAAAATGCAATTTTTACAAGGTTTAATTAACTGGCAGCTTATACACATGCTTATATGTATATGTCGAAGCGAGTACAAAAATCAGGTCGAATTTAATGAGGAGCTTGACAAGTGACGATCGCATTTTTTTATATATTTTAAGCTTATATTACCGAAAACCATTACGCAATGCCATGCATCATTCAGAAAATGAGAGTATAAATTTGGCTCTTGAATAATTGACAATTAATATTTTAAAATAAAATTACTAAATATTTGTATAACTATATTATAGATGTATAAAATCTAAATACGTATTGCAAACGATATTCTAGAGAATAAACGTCATCACGCATTGCACAAACGTTGCAACAAAAAATAGCGAAAATTTTTAGCCTCCTTCTTTTCCACTCCTATATAAAGGCATAATTTCCAACGCCACATGGCTATTTATCTAGCACACTATATACGCGATCCCAATAAAATCCAATCAGTCAACGAACTTCCAAAGGCCAACTATATACATTTATACACACACTCACAATCTGACCTTCCTCATTTACAAAAATGGCCTGCACTAATCCAGAATCTCGCTGACCCTTTATCTCCATCAAGAGCCTCTCTAAACTCGCGTCTCCTGCGACGACGTGATCTCTGCATATATCCTGCGACGCTATATGTATACTCGCAAGAGAGAGATACGCTGACCATAGCCACGTAGCCGTTCACACACGTGCGCGCGTCCATTCTAGGCCTATGTCTAGTTTTTGTGCTTGCGCGCGCGGAGGCTGCGATGTATATATATTCCTACTGGCCGTCGGACCATCTAAGGCCTCACTCCGGGGCCCGACTCTCGCGCGCGCTTAGAGCAGCAGCAGCAGCAGCAGCAACGGCTAGCCACGCGGCTAGACTCGCCGCAGCCTCTCTCTCCGCGATTATTTCCTTCTTTATGTTTTGATGCCATAGCGTAACTCACACTGCACCATGCGCGAGTGTGGCAAAGAAAGGAGATGACGAGTTTTTTTTCTCCCTCCCTCTCTCTCTCGCTCGACGATGAGAGTAAGTCTGTACTTTATGCGATGTTGTGTAGCAAGCATCTAAAGGGTGTCTCTCTGGGCTGCACGTGCGCGCGTGCGTGTGCGTGTGCGCCGAATGTGTGGGTATAAAGATGCGGGTTCGCGGAAGGCGATTTATCGGACTGATGGTATATTGCTGATTTCGAGTTCGTGTGTGTGTGTGTGTGTGTGTTTGTGATGGGTCTACTGGTGCCGAAGCTTTGGCTGCAGAATTGGCGGCTTATTTGCGTTATGGGGAATTACTTTGTACAAGGCTCGTCTATACTTGGATATAACGATTGTCTCTCTCTCTCTCTGTCTCTCTCTCTCTCTCTCTCTCTCTCTGCGTGCAGCTTGTATAATGTGATTTCTTTCGCGGGAGAGGCGCGCCACACGGGCTTTGAAATTGAGTTGTTTCCTTTATTTATGTGTCGTGGGACTGTACGCGCGCGCGCGCGCGAACATGCATGTATATATGGATACCGCGGCGGAGAGTCGAGATATTGAATGTTTCCGCGAGTTTCTATATAACAGCAGCGGCGGCGGCGGGGCCGTTGATCTCTCTCACTCTCTTTCCTCGCCTTCTTTACCCTCCTTTTCCTTTTGTCGATTTTACTTTTCATATTGGCCGAGTCGTAAAGCGCGAGCATTTGCTGATATGTAACTTTTATGGTTCTGTTGATAAATCTGATAGTATTGGTTTTCAAAATACCATTTGTTATATATATGTAAGTATCATATTAGTATAATGATTTAATAAACGAATGACTTGAATTCAAATTCGTTTTATTTTCTAAATTAATTTAAAACTCATGCGGAGCTAACTTTTGTATTCCCTTAATATTGTATTAATATCTTGTTATCAAAATTAATAGTCGAAACGTTAAACACTCATTAGTTCTATATTGAATATAAATTCTCAGACAGATAAATTGAAAGATAAAAAAGTTGCTTTTTTTGCGGTAAATCTATAAATAGTAGATTTTTAATAGATGTACATTAAGAGCCTAATATGATATACATTATATATCTTACGCGCAATTACAAATCATACAAGCTTTGCGTTAAAATACGTTTTTTTATTATTATGTCTTCTAAAATCCATCCGAATATCTGGAACTCGGCGACTTTGAACTCGATGCTATACCGTTACGCACTTCTTCTCGAAAAAAAAATAAGACAATACGAAATAATTGATCATCAATGAATCTTCATTTTCGGATACACATTATAAATACATTAGCGGACCGATGGGCAATAAAAATAAGCTCATAGCGGTTATTAAACGCACTTATTCCACCGTGTCCCCCAGCGATAAGAGTGTCCGTACATTATAATCACATGATCGGCAGAAAAAAGAATCTCGGCGCATTAGACTCGTAAAATGTAAAAGGCGTGTCTCTCTCTCTCTCTCTCTCATTTCTCGCCGCGCGTTCGCTCTCGTTCGCACTTCCTCACTTGCAGCCAGCCCAGGCTTTGATTATTTTAATCGCGTTTTTTGTCCGCATCGGGCCGCTACACGCGCGCGCCAGCACACGCATATGAGATTAGCTTAACAAGAGGCGGTATATACGGTGCAGTTATATCTTTCACTTTAAGCTCCATTATTGCCTCTCCGCGGGCTCGCTCTGATTTTCATGGCCACTTGATTAAATCACAATATATATACACCAACGGTGCACGCGTCGATTCATGCGCCGTGTACAATATATGTAAAGCAAGTGCAGCCTGTAGCAGGCGCGCGCGAGCAGAATCGTTTTTGCCGAAAAAATAACAAAAAGGGCGCGCGAACGCGGGCAGAGTGACTGGTTCGAATCCCATCGGTAGCGCGCCGCGTATATAGTAGCCGGTAATATGCCCCCCCGTCAATTTTTACGCGTGACCACATCATCCGTAATTACAGCCTCTTATTGTACGTATGGAACGCAAAAAAATCCACTCGCAGCAGCTCGTACAAACATCGCGTCCATATATACATATATATATGGCGAGAGCGAGGTATACAGTAGCAGGACTATGCTCGTCTAATGTGGCGTGACCGTCGTCGATATATATCGCGGCGGAAATCGCCTCGGCTCCACCTATATACGCACATTAAACTCGCTCACGGGCACACAAAGACCCGTCTCATGAAGAAATAAGATGAAACAGAGTCTGCTCCCGCTGGTGCTGGTGCTGCGCAAAAACGAGCCGCTGCTGATGCTGCTGTGCCCGCGCGCGCACGCGTTTGTGTGTACGATGACTTTTCCGCGGGCGTGAAATTGTATATCCCTCGAGGAGAGAGAAAAGAAGAAGAAGAAGAAGAAGATAGAGGCGAGTGACAGAAGGCCATCGGAGAGAAGAGAGAGAGAGAGAGAGAGGAAGAAAAGGAGAGCGCTCACTCGCCGTTTCCCGTCTCGCGCCGTACAAGTGCGTGTATATAGTATATAGTAGCGTATAGCCATGGGCTCGGAGTGCAGCAGCAGCTATACTCTCTTTGCGCTCTGAGTGTATAACAGCGGGTAATTTGGCACTACCGACGCCGCCGCCGTCGCCGTCGCTATACGCTCGTCGGCCTTATGCTGCCGCAGCAACATCCGATAGTCCCTTCGAGGAGAGAGACACGACCCCGACGAGTATAAGATAACATCTGCGCGCGATGCTAGACTGCACCGAGCACACGCGTGCACGGCTGTTCTTTCTCTCGCCTCGTGCAACACCGGCGCGGTGCCCAACTATACTCTTTTTTCACTGAATCTAACGGATTTTCCGCTTCGGGAGAAAATGTGTATAAAGCGGTGATGAAAAAAATAATGCAGTCGGCGAGCGGAATTTTTCGCTGCAGTCGTAGAGCAAATTGGGTTCTTGGTTTCGCTGGACGTCAGTTTTTCGAGATATAGATTACAGAAATGCTAATTAGTTAAGATGTTGGAAAACTAGATTAAGATCTATAAAAGATCTAAATCGTATATTAGTAGAATTATTTGCATTTAAAATTTAGATTTATTTGTATACACATATTTATATTTGTCATTTTTTTTATGTTACAGGTGAGTTTCAGTACAGAGTGCTCAATCAAATCTTATCTGATCGTAAGTTTTTTTTTTTTCCAATATTGAGTACGTGCTACATGGAAATAATTCTAACCTTAAAAAAGAATGTAAGAAAATTATAAAAATGTTATATAAGGTAGCGAATAGAGATGCGATAAATACAAAGCTGCGTATATATTCAAAAACGGATATGAAAAATAACAAGGAACTAATTACCATTTGAAATATAATTATTACGTGTTAAAACAATTCTGTTATGATTTTTGAATTTGAATTTTTATTACAAATATAGCTGTACTTCTTATTTCCTCTCTGTTAATTCATGCGTAAAACTTCAAGAAAAAAGCTCAGAATAAATATATGTGCAAATGCCATTGTGAATAATACGCCCAGGAAACGTGTATAAGTAACAAAACTATTGTGAATTGGTATTTAAATTCAACACATCGGGTATGTCTATCCACGTATATTTATACACGGATATTTTAGATATACTTGATGGGCTAAATTTGAATGCATATTGATGTCATTGCAACAAATACTTTGTGAGTTAGTACATAAGGCAGTAGTAAATATCATAGTCAGATTCAGCCACAAAATTTATGAACACACTTTGTATTTGAATTTCTGATTTTAAGTACAACAGTTTTTAATCAAAAGCTGATGCATTGAGAAAATGTGTTTAGTCCCCGGAAGTGTATTATTTACAACCTATTTAAAAAAAAAGAAAATTAAAACAAAAGACAATATCGCAATATATTTCTCCAAGTCTTATAATACACCTATAGACAATCTCCAACTGTGTAGCTACATTAATTACAGCTCGAGCCGCAGCATCTAAATAATAACCCAAGATTATCGAAATAACACGAGAAAATGACTGGCTCGCGTCGCATGACGCGTATCATCCGCGGAGCATACACAGACAGAGACACACGTGCGTGTGTAACAGGGATCGATTTCCCGTTGAATAAAACATACGCGAATCCTCTGGCGGCCTTAAAAATCGGAGGATTGCCCTCCTTGCGGCGAATCGACGACGCGTCGCCTCGATATATGTACATTATATAGACTTTCACGTATGTGAGTGTGTATGTATATATAATATGTAGTTGCGGCACGGGGAGAGAGATCACGGAGGAAACGGAGGGAAAAAAGAAATGCCAACTGCAATATCGTCGTCGACGATTTCATATATAGTATGTGTGATGTGTACGTGCACGTGAGGCTGCGGCGAGATTGCAGCAGCAGCAGCATATCGTGACCGGCTTCCGCTGTTTCTTTTTCTCCATTTCTGGCACAGGGATCTGTGTGTGGTGTGCGCGTGTATTGTGCAGTTTGTGTGTGTGTATGTGGGGGGTATAGAGGAGAATGATGTCCGATTCGCTTTATTCTTTATTCGGCACAGAATTTATTATTTATAGCCGGGGGAATTGTGATAAGTTGAGTGTCGATTGTGGGAATATATAAGGAACGAGTGAACGGGAGGTCGCGCTTCGTATATGTATACCTGGGGGTTATACGTTCACTGGCCGAGGCTTTATGTTGGATAAGCGCTTCTATAATATTGATGTCCGGCTAGCATATTATAAAGCTTTAGTTTAGTCATAGATTTGTATTATATTGAGTAAAATTGAGAAGAATTTTACGTAAATCGTCTTTTTCGGAAAATTGCTCATACATAACTCTTTTCTCTTTATTAAGATGGTTGGTGTGACGTTTCCTGATATGTCTGTAAATTCATCCCTTTACAATGCCATTACAAAAAGTGATCGCGCATCCACATTATAAACGTGATCAAAATTTATACGCACTGAGAAGCAGCTTCTAAATAATAATTGAGCGCAATTAAAGAAACTATTTTTCTCATTATCCTATAGTCATTCATATTGTAAGAGATAATCGAATGAATTTCAGATTATTTTTATCATTTTAAAGCTTTAACTCACAGTCAGTGTTTCGGAAGCAGATATAATTGTGATATCGCTGCAATGCTATTCTGCAATTTCCACTAAATTAACGCTGCATCAAATCGAACCAATTATATTGTGGCACTTCATTTTTCTCGAATGCGCGATAATTGCAATGGGAAGCACATATAGATACAAATTGACTCATTAAATAGCAAACGCGCGATTTCTAAAAGTTTCATATACTCTGCTTGGTAGGATCGGAAAGTATTGAAAACGAAGTTTTCTCTCGATTCGTGAAAGCAAAAAGGAATAACTAAAATATCCAATTAATTCCCTCATCCGTAAAAGCCCATAACGCATCGATCGTTCGATTATAACCAACGAACTACGATCTTCGACTCGCGGCCCAGCAGTGCTTCGATCTGTTATATATATATATACGGAAAAGCGTCAGCCGTGGATCGTCGCGCGCGTCCTCTTTGTTTATAACGCGCGGTAAACTGGAGCAGCCAAGAGCTGGTGGCCTATAAGCAAAGAAGACCTTAAAAACCGGCTTACCATAAGCGCGTGCGCGCTCTTTGGACCAAGTCGTATTACGCGCTTGACTAGAGTGTCGAGCTGCTCCACATCCAGTATTTTTATAAGATTCTCTCGTTCCGGACGCGTTCGCGCCTCGCGCACACAGCCAAATCGATATACGCGCGCGCGCACAGACACAGACACAAAAGCGCATTGACCTCCCATCCCCCATTCGGAATGACTACGGAGGAAAATACTATGTGAGCTACTCGCACTTTATAGAGAGAATGAGAGAGAATGAGAGAGAGAGAGGAAGATTGATTGGAATAATTCAAATTACTCAGCAGGCGTTTCCATTCTCGGCCTCCTCCAACGTCACCAGCATATAACGCCTGCGGAGCTTCCTGAGTCCCTCTGTCGCTGCTGTTGCCTGTGCGTGTGGGTGAGAGAGTAAGAGACGAAGAGGGAAGCATTATCGAGACGTGCGGTAATTAGATAAGCAGCGGAGGAAGCAGAGGAAATGGAGTTACGAATAGCTGTGTGTGTCTGTGCCCTGGATCTCTTGGCTCTCTCACTCTCTATACCCACCTATACGCTCTCTCTCTCTCTCTCTCTCTCTCTGTGTGTGTGTTTCTAAAGATGTGTATCTAGCGTGGAATGCCGTCCTTTCAAGTATGACTATTTTTGGGAAGAAAATGAGCGTATATATATATATATATATATATATA
>UELV01174613.1:1620-14147 GCA_900490015.1 Megastigmus stigmatizans | reverse complement strand
AAAAAAATTTGATTAAATGGATAATTACTTTTATCATGTATTTCACAATAATAAAAAGAAATGCAAAAAAATACAATAATCGAAAAAATAATAAAAATCAGGATGGTATGAATTAAAAATAAAATCAAACACTCAATAGTAATATAAGAATTATTTTAAATTACTTTAAATGGGGTTGAGCCTAACGTTATTTTCTAAAACTTTTCATTAGCGGTTATGAATTTTTTAATTTGATATTTCTCACTCCAATTTATCCCTACTACATGCAAATGCTTGACTTTCTGTTTTTTTTTTACTTTTGCGGGAAAATACGATGAAAACGTGGTTTGACTAACTACCCAGTAATGCTAATACAGTTACTTAAGTTTCGTAATCCTATTTATATTAATCTAAAGTTTAGTATATGTTTTACGTGTACACACACACATTTAGTTACACGTTCAAATTCTCAAAGAAACATAAAAACTATAAACAGTATATGTTTCGTGATTAGTGGTTGCTTTTATTAAGTGCAGCAAATTTCATGAAATTGTGGAATCGTTAATTGGAGGAAAAAGCTGCAGTAAAACCTCGACAGAAAATTAGAGCGTGAATGCGATTCATATACTAATCAGGTGACAAACGCATCTAAAGCAGTAACATTTAGGTGAACGAATATATATTTTTTAAAGCAAGAAAAAGCAGCCGTACACCTGATAAATCGGTTTGGTTAATAAAGTGGAGTGTCTGCGTTAAAAATAAAATAATGCCGAGCTGAAACTAATTCATGCTCAAGACCTGGCAACCTTTGTTTCGCTTACAAATTCAAATAAAAAATCAAATTTGCAAGAACAGGATGCATCAGAATGTAAACACATGTATCTAAATCTAAATCTTGTATTCGTTAATTTCAACCGATACTTTTTTGACCTTAGAATTAAAGCTTAAAACGTCGATATTAATACGCGAGTGAAGAATGGTTTTAATCATCAATTAATTTATCGCAATATTTATTAATCAATAACATGATTAACAAATCATGTCAATCTTTCGATTGACGCCAAAATAGCTCTGATTATCTTTCTAAAAAAAAGGGAAGACGTGTGTGATGGTATAAGTAATATTGTCATGACAATATGGATCGATGAAAGACCGAAAGCAAAAATAGGTGTTCATATAGTTCACTAAGATTGGTCAAATGTCCCCCTTAGTCGTACGTGAACTGAGGTTAAATTTAAGTGTTCCACATTATGATTTCTTTAACCTATTTTAGCTGTAACGTTACCTTTGAACGAAAGTGCTTTTAAAATTATCGAATGTAGAACTTGATGTATCGACATATATCGATTATATTTTTAAATACTATTCATAACATGGAATAAAATTATAATTGAATTACGCATTTATTCCTTGCGAGATATTCAGATAAAATAAGTAAACAGTATCATCGAAAAAAGGTAGTCAAGGCTTATGATATTCAAATCCTACAATTCCTACATATATATAAAAATTAGCTTGGCAGTTTAGCGATAAAGTCTGGTGAAAGTCCGGCTTGGTAAATATTAATATTCGTAAAAGAAGAATTTGTTTTCGAATAAGCAAGCAAAAATAATACCCTCAAGAAATAGGTTAAGTACGGTATATGACAAAGATCTATAAACAAACTCGAGCGTGACTTTAGCCAGACACGTGCCAAACTAATTTCCACGAGATTCGAGATTCGGGGGATAAACGAGCGAGATATAGCCAACAAGTCACTCGAGAAGAAAAATAAGGGTAAGCATATCGAAAAGAATAAAAGGTTAAAGTCGACTGACCTCATCCTCGCAGGTGGCCACGGTGTTGACCGAGTCCATGCTCTGCGAGAGTGGCGCGTCCATGATGCAGCCGGCGGCCGTGGCCACGACTAGCTGCTGCTGTTGGTCGGCGGCGACGGAGACGGCCGAGCCGTTGCTCCCCGTCTGCAGCGATGGATTGAGACTCGTCGCGGCGGCGGCGGCGGCGGCGCCCTGGCCACTGATGGAGGTCGTCTGGGCCGCCTGGACCGCCGCGCTCGGGCAGGCCGTCGACGCGGGCGGCGGCGAGGAGCCCTCGTCCAGGGAGGTGTCCCGCCTCGGGCGTTTGAGCGCCGGCGGCGCTATGGTCGTCGCTATGGTCGTCGCGGCGAAGCTGACGCCTGCCGCGAAGCTACCGCCCCGGGCTGCCGCAGCTGGCAGGACTGCGCCGCTGTTGACGCTGTGACCGCTGCTGCCGCTGCTACCGGAGCCCGGCTGGTGCTGATCCAGGACTGCCCGGCCGGCCGAGGCAGCCGCTGCAGCTGCTGCTGCCGCCGCCGCCGCCAACACAGTCGCCTGGAGCGAGTGCGCCGCCGTCAGCCGCTGCTGCTGCTGCTGCTGTTGCTGCTGTTGCTGCTGTTGCTGCTGTTGCTGCTGTTGCTGCTGCACCTTTCTGCTGCAGTCCAGCTCCTCGGCGGCTGCTTCTGCGCAGCTCTTGGCCGCCTCTATCTGTGCCTGCTGCTGGTGCTGCAGCTGCTGGTACCTCAAGAACTGCTGCTGGTACTGCTGGAACTGGTATTGTTGTTGTTGGTGGTGGTGCTGCTGCTGGAGCTGTATGTGCTCGAGATAGGCCGAGGACTCCTGGTTGATGATGCTCCAGTGGCGCCTAGTGTAGAGGGCTGTCGCCACCGCCTGCTGGTGCTGCTGCCGGTGCGCCTGCTCCTGCTGCTCGCGCCGAAGCCGTTGCTCCTCGAACTCCAGAGCTCAGCCTTTTCGGGGCCCGGTACGCCAGTATATATATGTGTATATATGTATATATATTATCTGTTTGGTTTGCTTGCACCACCCACTCGCGCGCTCTCGCTCTCGCCTGCTTCGATATATGTATATATATATATATATATATATATATATATATCGCGCTACAAACTTTACTGGTACTCGCGTAGCTGCTCCTGGCGCATGTCACCGACTGCCGCCCCGCTATGCTCTCTCTCTCGCACCTCTGTACTGACACTGGCGCTCTCGAGACTCTCGGCGCTGGGGCCAAGCTGCTACCACTCCGTTCGTCCGCTCTCCCGACTCTCGGACCGACTCAGACTGACTGAGAGAGAGAAAAAGAGAGAGAGATGGTTAGAGCGTACTTCTCTACACAGCGAGTGTCGCGCGCGCACCTGTCAGCCAGCAGCGCACGGCACAACAGAGCACAAGGCGGCTATTCGGCGGCACCACCACCACGGCGGCGGCAACGGCGGCGTTCAATTGACGGGAGAGGGAGCCGCCGGAGGAAAGCCAGCCAGGTGTGTTCCCACGCGTCTATTTCCGCGAGCAATCGATAAGAGAGAACGAGAGAGACAGAGAGAGAGAGAAAGAGGACGTATATATACTGCACTCTCCCCTTTACTGGTAGCGCGGCTCTCTGCTTCTACTACTACTACTACTCGCGCGCGACCCTCCGTCTGACGTACGTGTGAGTGTGTGTACGCGAGCAGTATTATATGCGCTGCACACAGAGAGAGAGAGAGAGAGAGAGAGACCGGTGGGGAGTTCGGCGCTTGCGCCGAGGTTGAAACGCGCGACGAGGTTGACGGCGCTGGCGGTGATCCCTGTATATGCTGTGCTCGTCGTCTAGGAGACGCGAGGACTCGCGAGCGGCGCTGGCGCGTGGGTGTGGGTCGTCGCTCGACTGCACCAGCAGCAGAACCAGCAGCACACACAGAGAGAGAGAGATTATCCCCCGAGACCACTTTATACTCTTATATTCCCTCTTCTTCTTCTTCGTCTTCCTTCCTCTACTTCTTCCTCCTCTTCTTGTCTGTTTTGAAGACCGCGGCGGGGTGGTTGCTTTCCTTCTCCTCCTCGGCTGCTGCTGTTCTCTCTCCTCCTTCTCCTCCTCTTCTGCTTCTTCTTCCTTCGCCCGTACCACGAGCAGCTGTTCTTTTATTACCACACCGCGCACCGGTCCTACGCTCTGGATATTGGCTTCTCCTCTCGTTTTTTATACGACTCCTATGGCTTTATCGCGCCCGTGCACACGCATATTACGCGCGAATAACTATGCCTCCGCTAATATAACGTGTATATAAATAAAGCACTTGGAATGGTATTATAGTGGTGCGAATTGACCGATGACCGACGTTGCTCAATCTCTTGTGTGTATAAACTCGGTGTGCGCGATGTACTCGACAACGGTTGCCGCGTGCTTGCGTACGCAACCAAGACGTCTCTTCCTCTGACTCGATCTATAGCCAGAACAATGAGAGACCAGGAATGAACTCGGTGCCTGGTGTATATTATTATATCGTTATGTATTGACAGAGAGGGATTCTGGACGAACGACGGGATTATTCAGTAGAAATATCCCCGTGACGCGAGACACTCGCGATTATCTCTATGTAGCATGTGTATATATAAAGGAGCTCGACTACTATGGTCTTCTCTCTCTTCTCCTTTTGGTTTTCGTTGACGCACTGCAATATATGTATGTATATATATATAACAGAGTGGACCTGCACGCAGTGTGTCGCGCGCGATCCCTCAGGTGCGAGAACGTTGAACTTGAGTATGGCGCGAGCGCGCGTCCGTCTCTCTCTCTGTATGTGTGTGTGTACGTCTGTTTTATCGGTGCACTGAGAGAGAAAGGTGTGCTGCATATACGAGGGAGGTGCACCGCACACAGAGCTATAGACTCGAAGCTATATATATTCGAGTATTCGAGCGGTACAGCGGCAGCTAACTCTATACGTTCACCCAAGTAGTAAGTGGCAGTCGCATATCAACGCAAGCGCGGCGCAGTAGTAATAGCAACAATATGCGGGCTCTGGCTCGCGGGCGCGCGCGTGTCGCTGTCACACACTCCAGTCGCTGTCTATATAATTTCCTCGTATAGGATATATAACAAGTCTGGTGCGGCCGATCTGTCTGTCTGTCTGTCTCTGGTACTGTGTGTCCGTGTCTGTCTGTGTGTGTATGTGTGTGTGTGTGTGTGTGTGTGTGTATGTGTGTGTGTGGTAGTGTGTGTGTGAGTGTGAGTGTGTGTGAGAGCGAGAGAGAGAAAGAGAGAGAGTTTTCGTGTGGCTTAGTGTGTCGGTGTGTTCGATATGTAACGAACACTGCGACGCGACTGGTGCGCAGGTTGCCGATAGACTGAAGCCGCTCCGCGGCCTCTCCGGAGACTCAGACCACCGCCACCGTCCTTCTCTCTCTCTCTTTCTCTCTCTCTCTCTCTCTCTCTCTCTCTCTCTCTCTCTACTCGCGCTCCCGTGCCTGTACTTGTGCGCACACAGGCACCGACACAGGGATATACCATATACCGCACCACTGCTGCTGCTGCTGCTGGTACGTGGAGGAGGGAAGCAGACGGATGGAGCGAAAGCAGCGTATACCTTGCGCCACGATGGGGGAGAGCGAGAGCGAGAGAGAGAGGGAGCGAGTCGTTTGTTCGCTCAGTACACGCGCGCGCGTTGTGTGTTGCGCCTTGGGCTGCCGAGAGAGAGAGAGAGAGAGGGAATTTCTGCTGCTGCCGCTCCCCCCACTCTGGTATATAGCTGTGCACTGTGCACGCGAGTAAATGCACTGTACAGTGCCCGTGTGCGTTATCTCTGTCTCTCCTGGTATATATATATATATATATACGTGCACGGTGCGTTCTCTCTCTCTCTCCCTCTCTCTCTCTCTCTCTGGCCGTCTCTGTCTCTCCTCGCGGCGTTGCCCGTACCACTCGTCCGTGAGCGGATAGAGAGGGAGTAGAGAGTGGAAGGAGTGAAAGGGAGTGAGCGAGAGAGAGAGAGAGAGAGAGAGAGAGAGAGAAAGAGAGATGCACTGCACACGCGTTGAGGGTAAGAAAGACAGAGGGAGAGGAAAAATTAGAGTTAGAATAACTTTATTGACTGTGTGCATGTTGTGTGTACCGACGCGGATGGAAAATCCACTGGCTCCTTTATTTATAAATCTGGGCATTTTGTATGAATGAGCGGATAATGAGGGACGACCGCGAGATAACACTGCACCGCGCCAGAGAGAGGGATAGAGAGATAGCCAGAGGGATTGATTGATCGTATAGCTGAGCCAATCTAAATACTCTATGCAAATTAGATCTCGATTATCAATTATATAATGTATGCAGTTTGTACCCCCTCAAATCCCAAAAATTTATCCAGAATAAAAAGCCACTGTCTGCTCCTCTGTCCGTTTTAGAGAGTATAAACTTTTGAATATCCTTCCAGCCCTTAACATCGATTTTTCCTTAGTCATGAGAGCAAAAATACCTGCGAATTATTTATGAACGAGAAGCCATCTCTTTATTCATTCGCTTACGCGGAAGCCCGAAAATTGAATAAAGTTTCTTATTAAAACGAAACTTTGTAATTGAATACAATTATTAATGGTGGTAAAAGTTCCGTTTGCCCTAACCGGCTCTTAATATTTTTATTTAATTAATATTATACAGGACGTCGACTGGTGAACTAAAAGGGGAAAAACTGGGGAAGAGCGAGGAAAAGGGGGAGAAAGAAGTAGAAAAAAAAGTAAGTAGAACTACGCGCAATAGAAAGTTATTAGAAAAGTTTTTGTAGTTTTTTCTCCACTTCTTAAATTACACCTAAGAAGATTTACGTTCGTCAAAGCCCGTTAAAAATATTTTTACACCGTCGTAAACAACAACAACAAATCCGTGTCTGTCGACACGGTAACGTACTACTTGGCTAATATTGATACAGCGTTAACCCCGATAGTCTTTTATTGACCTGCGGCATTTGCGCAATTCACAAAACAAACTCTATACTACACTATTGCAGATCTTGAATTCTCGGTGGAAAAAGTGACTATAAGGTTAAGTATAGGTAGTGGAATGGAAAGTATCTTGGATATATACCTACGTGAGCTACAAAATAAAAAAAATAAAATTTCTTCAAGAACAATTGACACAAGTTAGCTCGTGATATCAACGGGGCTATAAAAACGAAAACTCAAAACTCGTTTTTTAAAAAACGTTCACTATTCGACCTATGTAATTCCAATCACCTACCCTCGAATATAAGCATCAAACAATTGATTAATAAATTTCTCGACAAATGTTTTTTGCATTTAAAATAAAGATAAATACATATTGTACTTCAATTAGTAAATTTTTTTATTTTGTTTTACAACATATTTTAAACGGCTAAGCATCATATATACCAAATTTACAAATCAAATATATAATGATACAAAGAAAGTGTATCATTATATATTTGTTTTAACAGGTTCCAAACAAATATTTATAACGTATTCCCCGAATTACTCGAAAAAAATTTGCCTGTTAGTTTCAATGAAAATTAGATGTCTTCTACGCAGATATATAGCGCACGGAATACAGATGTAGCGTATATATATAGTAAAAACATACTGCAAACATCCAGCAGCACTTCATCAACCATTTCAAACACTCGACAAGTCGAATAAAATTCTGTCCGCAGCTGTAGAGTGCATCTCCTCAAAGTTACACAAAACTCCAAAGCTCGCCCTGTGAAGCGCGCGATTATCCATCCTACGTTCGTTACGCGCGAAAAAATATATGTATCCGCGAGAGCTTCTGTCGCAACGCGTATATACTTCTGCAAGCAAAGTTCACATACACACACATATATATATGCGTATAACATAACCTTAGCAAATACCGCATAAAACTTTTCCCTGCAACGGAAAAAGCGCTAGGCTCGGACACGTAAAGAAGCATAAGGTGGAGGAGGAGGATGAAAGAAAAAAAGAAAAACAAAAAGAAGCAACGATGCAGGGTGAAAGAAAAAAGAGCCAGGCACAGAAAAGCCTGGCAGCATAGCAAAGACGCGAAGAAAAAGCCCTGACGTATACTCACACACACACACACACGCACATACACACACATGCAGAGGGTGGGGGTGACGCATACATCGATAGGATAGTTCTTTGCGGCAGGGCATTTGGAGCAGGAGAAAAGGAACCCTCGCAAAAGTACATACATGTATATACATGCACACATATACATATATATAAGGTGTGCACGGAGAAGAGGAGTATAGAGTATGTATAAGGGGACACACGGGACATGTAGCTACATAGCGCGCGAGCGTAAAAGTGGTAGTATAGCCGCGGTGGAGTCTTGGGCTAGCCGCAACTGCTGTAATAGCCTCGGGGGCACGTGCACCGACTCTCCTCCTCCTCCTCCTCCTCCTCCTTCTCTCTCTCTCTCTCTCTCTCTCTCTCTCTCTCTCTCTCTCTTTCCCCCTAAAAAAGCAGCAGCAGCAGAAGCAGCGACGAGGAAGATGACTATGTCGCCGTGGCGGGAACGACGACGACGACGACTACGACGATGCTGAACAACGATATGAGAAAGAAAGTTGGGAGAGAGGAGGCGAGCGACAGAGAGAGAGAGAGAGAGAGAGAGAAAGGCTAACAGCCGGCTGAGTGGCCCTTTTCAGAGAGCGAGAGGACGGTCAAGAAGAGAGAGAGAGAGAGCTGATGCACAGCAGTGTTTTTCAGGAGGAGCGCGCGCGGCCTTTTGCTCCCGCGGAATGAGCTCAATAATGAGTTTTCAGGACTTTTGTGAATTTTATGAACCCTCGCCCTTGTGTGTTTGTGTGCGTGTGTGTGTGACCGGCGGCGGCGGGACGACGCTTCTGAGCCATGGCGATTTCCATGCCAATATAGATCCCAACGACGAGGAGAAGCGTTTTCGTCGCATGTCTTTTCTGGCGTGTGGCGACGATGACGCGCGCACACACACACACACACTCGCTTGTCCCCTCTTTTTCACATGCGTTTCACTGACAATTGAACGGGTGAAAAGAGTTGGCATGCGGGGCTGCTAAAATTGCTGCCTCTCTTCTTCTTCTTCTTCTTCTACGGGATTGCCCAGCGATTTGCGTACACTGAAATGATAATGGAAATACGTTGTGGCTTGGCATCGCTGTCAAATTACAACGAAACTTACAAGCGTGCAAGTGCAGGAGTGGTATTGAAAATGCATATGATGGAAAACGGAGGGTTCGAGTTCGTTGACTTTACGTATCGATGAATTATTAACGAGTTCGCGATAAAAAAAATCGTGGTTGCTGCAGCCTTATTGAACTCTAATAAAACATGAATATTACCATGAAATATTGTATAAATGTGACCAAATTGATTCTGAAGAAATTCATAAATTTAATGTCCGAGCGGACGATTGATTTGCCGTTCGCGACAAAACAGTTATGATCTTTGATGAAATCATTAACGGTTGCAAATTAAAGATTGAACGTGAATGTAGATCGTAAAAAACGTACTTAATACCTACAATATTCACTATTCCTACACTTAATCGCTAAGTGAACGCGGCCGTAGTACCGAAATTCTAATTTTTCAATTTTATTAAGCGAGTCTTACAATTAACGTAAGTACACGCGGAAACCCGAGGGGTGGAGAATCGTGGCTTCTATAATTATGTTTACCGAAATAAAGTTCGCTTAATAAAGCGGAACACACCAGAGTGTACCTTTTAATATGCCAATGGCCAAGCTAACCGACATTCTAGCTTTTACACTTTATTAAGCGAATTTTAAACCATCGCTTAAATTAAATTCACCGCAAAACATTCACTAAACTTTATCGAGATGAACAGTTACGTCGTCGATTTTTAAGCTCTGCGGTCCGTTCCCCTCGACAAAATGAATTTTCGTTCAAAAACAAACTGTATACGGCCTATACGATTACATGTACGAAATATACATATACACTCTACTTTACGCGTCTATAGATAAATTCCGCATCCATCCCGCAACATATCCATAAAATCACGCTGACGTCCTTAGTGAAAAACACTCGCGGTCGGAACTATAAATATTCAAAAAGCAATTACGTCACATTTTTTCTCCTCGCCCATCTATATGCACCAACTATACTAATAGACATTATTATATACACACGAAATAATTGCGTGGTAGGTGCACACAGGCCAAGTAAAAATCGATCCAATTATATGCACTAATTTCTTTTTACCTCGCTTTTTTTCCGTATAAAGTGAGCGCAGCTCTCGCTTTACTTTACTCCCATCATGCCCTCCTAGAGCTTGGCTCTATACTCGTTTAAAGCGGAAATTCAAACGGCCATCTTCTACGCAGACCCGGAAAATTATGGTATAGAAAAGCGTTTCGATGTATTTTCATTACCAGGAATACGACAGGAGTGATTCGGGTATAAAAGCTTTTTTTAGAAGCATCGAATATATGCACCGAGCAAGAAGATATGGCATTAGTAATTTTGAAATTGGAATTCATTTGTACGTACAATGCTCCTTTGTTCATGCGCTAAATCAATACTTCTTCTTATCCAGTGAGGTATAAACAAACATATTGCAATTCTATATATTTATTTCTCGTATATATTTCAATACCATGAATAAAGTCCAATCATATTTGTACATATTGCAGCACTCGAGTCGATAATTTACAATAAAATTACTGCACAAACATGCGAGCAATTATAAATTCGAGTAAAAACGTAAAAAATAACGTTCAAAGCCATAATCGATTTCACAATCGTCAGACGCGGGTGTCATAACATATTCAGCACCTTTCGCTCTCCCTTATATATGTATATATATATATATCAATCGTAAAGAAACACGCCATGAAATCCCAAAAATTCCGCATCAAATCCAGCCCAATAAACCGGGGCCGGAATGTTTCGCGCAATCCGCACATCATCCTAAACATTTAAAAGCTTCGAAACCAATAAACTCTATACACCATCCCCATCATATACCGCAGCATAGCAGATTTTCAAAATTCCACTCTTACGCTCACCCTCGTATATAACAAAGCTCGAAAATTCCACGCGACTCAAGTCAGTATAGCAGCAGGGCACAAATTGTCACTTCCACCACCAGCAGCACCGCCCAATTCCACATCGATAAATCACTCGTATAATCAGCTTCGAATCGTATAACGACCCTAATGATTCCTCCACATAGAAATCGTGTCATCTTGCCCATCTGATAAAAAGGGAGAGAGAGCAGATCAGAGCAGAACACAGAGAGAGAGAGAGAGAGAGAGAGAGAGAGAGAGAGAGAGAGAGAGAGTCATTTAATTCCTGAGCGCAGAGACGAGACCAGATGCTCACTGCAGCATATACATCAGTGGTGCAAGGGAGAGCGAGAGAGAAGAGATCAACCCTCGATGACAAGTGTGCAGAGCAGGTCCCTCGTGCACACATCTATGTATATGTATATATATATATATATATAAAACACAATAGCTCGTGAGCGCGCGCCCCCGGAAAATCGAATGACCCTCTTCTCGTCTCGTATACACATAGCACAGCATTATATAGGATCCGAGCCATATCCGATCGTTCTTTTCTTTCCTGCTGCGGCACTTCGAGCCATAGGCTTTTTTTTGCCTTTTCTGTGGGCTGTGTACCATATATATATGTATATATCGGCGACAGCGGAAACTCTCGCTCTCCGGAGGAACACGTGCCGCCGCTGCCGTCGCTCTTGTGTAAAGCTGCCGCGTGTATAGCACACCTGCACCGTTATTTTGGGAAAAACGCTTCTAAAGCGTGACAAGTGGACGAGAAGGAGAAGATTATAAAGGTGCGCGCGGGGTTTCGTGAAAGAACGGAAACACGCGCCGTTTCGACGATCCTATTGAGATACTGATTGTTTTCTAACGACTTTTAGTGCGCGGTCCGCGTGACGCGCGTAAATAGGATCAAGCTCTCCCAATTTTGATCGAGAATAAATATGGAATAGTCTGTCCCGTTGAATATCCGATTTTATATATATATATATATATATATATTTGAATTTTATACGTTTTATCCCGATTTGTCAGCTTTTAAGCAGATCATAATTTTTCATCATGCTCGTTGATTCGTTTCGATTATTAATTATTTTCGTTACAAGACCTTAAAAAAGAAAGAAGATTGTGCATCAGGGCCAACCGGCAAAGTCGTAAAGACTATGTAGCAAAGGGATGGTACGCAAATTCGCGCGAAACAGCCTCTGGTATGGCATGCAAAATATTGCCACCGCGAGCTCGTGTGGAAATTCACAGCAGCAGCAGCTTTTCACCTGCTTCTCGCGCATTATTACTCGAGACCGAGAGCCACACAGAGTTCGGTCTCTCTCTCTCTCTCTCTCTCTCTCTCACTCTCCAAAGTACACACGCGTCGAGAAAGTGGAAATAAGCGAAAGGAAAAGCCGATCATTAAAAGAGTGTATATAAGCGTTCGAAAAGGCACCGCAGGGCACATATATTCCGGTGGTGGTTGCTGCAGCCGGCTGCACCGCACGCGACATCGGTCGGCTTCTCTACTCCCTCCCTCGTTTTGCCTCCCAAATTTCTGGCCCCGCATGAAAAATGCAGCACAAGCGCCGACGCCACATCAGCTACGCTACTGCACTGCAGGAGGATAACCCAAACTCTAAGCCCTGCAGGCTGCAACGGCTGCGCACACCTTCTTCGGCGACCAGCTGCTCTCTCGATATCCTCTCTCTCTCTCTCTCTCTCTCTCTCTCTCTCTGTCTCTCTCTCTCTGTGTTCTGCTCTGATCTGC
>UELV01174612.1:0-36465 GCA_900490015.1 Megastigmus stigmatizans | reverse complement strand
GAGAGAGAGAGAGAGAGAGAGAGAGAGAGAGAGAGAGAGAGAGAGAGAGAGAGAGATCAAGCGAGAGAGTGGGAGACACAGAGTGAGCGGGATGGGAATAAAGGAAGCAAGAGGCATCTGCCACGGAGGTTAGGAATCACTAGACATCTCTGCTACCATCCTATCTATCTCTCTCCCCCCTCTTCCACTCTCTCCCTCTCTCTCTCTCTCTCTCTCTCTCTCTCTTTCTCTCTCGCTCTTGTACTTTTGGAGCCTCAGATCCGTAGCTTCGAAATTCGGAAGATCGTAAATCACTAATCAGAAGTCCCAGCGAGAGCTCCGCTAAGACTCTCGGAATGCTTAACACGGGCGCCGAGAGGACGTATATTAACGTGAGAGCTCTCTCCCTCGCTCACACTCTGTGTAACTGCATCTAGTTCCCACAGTTCCTACTACTCGGCCTGTCTTAGGGCTTTCGCGCGTTACGCCTCTTCGACTGCGCTCGCCTATATATATATATATGTACTTGGAGCCACTTGCCTTTGGGAGTACACGAGGAGTGAGAAACTGATTTGTAGATTAAATTTGTGTCCTGCCAGTCACCGTTGTTGTCTAGGGATCTTTGCAAGAGTTTGGAGAAGGGTGTTTCATCGGTGGACTATGCGACCAACACTTTATGCCTCAAGATAGGATAGTCATTTTACTAGTTAACTAACATTGTATTTAAACTATTTTTGGCATAAATCTTTTAAATACTAAAAAAGTAGTACATTAATTGATTTTATTAAAAAAAAATATCTTCACCATGTCTGTGCACACCTCCACTGTATCTGTACAAATAAACCAATGATCAATAAAGAGTAAAGATGAACTAAATTAACACTCGAGTTATGCATTCACTACAGGATCTGACTTATTTTAAAAAAGTAACGCCTATCCCGCTAAATAAATACATCAGCGAAGTACGCCTCGAATCCTCCAGTTTAGAACTCTTGCAGCTCCGACATATCTTGATTAGGATATTTTAAAGAATCAATCATCGAGGCGGCGGGTGCAGTGCGCGCTCGAACCTTATTCACTTAAAAGGCTGTCCGCCAGAGTCGCGAGTGGCTTACGGGAAATTACTCGGCGATCAAAATAGAAGCGCGGCTGCGCTTCTCTCTTTCTCTCTCTCTCCCCCAGCCTCCTTCCACTCGATAATTCATGGAGCCCCGAGAGGGAACTCTGGGCATGCTTCAAAATAGAAATCTCGATTCGAATCGCTCGATTACTGCCACGCGTCGGCCCTGTTCTCTCTCTCTCTCTCTCTCTCTCTCTCTCTCTCTCTCTCTTACTCTCTCGTTTTTTTGCAAGCTGGAACGACTGGATTTCTTGCTATATACGTTTTGGAGAACGAAGGAAACGCTTGCCGGACGCTCTCAAGTCGCGTCGAGAGTTGGCAAGGAAAATGGTGATGTAGTTTCGGGGAATAAGGCTGTAATTGTATAAGCTAAAGGGTTCACGCAAAAATTATTTGTATGTAGATATTTTTTTACCATAAAATTATTAATCAAATCACAAATTGGTTTTAAGAGGATTCCTTTATTGTGTGATAATCATTATCGAGAGAATAAATTTAAAATTTGAATTGAAATTACGAGACATTCCTTCGAAACTTCACTTCAATGTTTGTATAATCAATTAAAAGACATTCAACATTTTATTCCGAAAGTATTATAAATTTACCAAAACTGTTTAATAGTAACTATTCCCTTGACTAACGCTTTTTTCCCTAGCGAGAATTAGTGCATCTTAAGCGTGATTTTCAGCGTCGGCTTCTCGCTTCATTCGTAGCGATTTGTCAAGTTTCGTCCAACTTAATCACTTCTTCTCCCTTTGGATATCCAAACCAGAAATTCCCAGGAATAATCCTGGAAGTCAGGAATTTAAAACGAAGGCAGAAATCCAGATTAAAAATCAAACGAAAGTTAAAGATGTAGCATGGGGAGAGAAAACGAATTGGAAATGATGGAAAGAGAACGCTGAATTACTTTGAGTTCTAAGACCTCTCACAGCATGTCGCGGAATCTAGAGAAATTGTAATTCCTTGTCAGACGTGGTTTTTGTAACTCTTCGACTATTGCGACTAAAGTTCCCTACATTCTGGACGGTTTACTGACACTTAAATTTTCACGTGAAAGTTTAAAGTATTGATAAAACAAACTTCATTCGTTACATCTTAATTACTATACATTTCTCCATCAGAAAACTATGCATCAAAATTTGAAAACATTATTATTACAATATATAGTTAATGATAACATATTTAAAATGAGAATTTAAAATAATTAAAAGGCACAGCATACGCAAAAAAAGAACTATAAACAAGCATAAGATGTCACTTGGAGCGTAGGCATGCAAGTAGAGGTTCCGCGAAAAAACATTAGGTGAGAAATTTTTTTGCTCAATCGAGCCACGATACGATAAATTTACGGACGCGCTGCGCAGACACGGAAAGAGCCGGCTGGTAATAATAAAGGTGAACCTATAAGGCGAGTAAAGCCGCCTAATGAAAGTGCGAGCGCGAAACTTGCTCCCTCTCTCTCTCTCTCTCTCTCTCTCCTCTTTGCGAAATTGCATAACCGCGAGGAAGAAGAAGCGGCGTGGCGCAGGGGGGAGGGCAAAGGTTGATATTAACGCAGGCGTGGTTACATAATCGCCCGTTTTCTAATCCCCGAGTCGCGTGACACACACGCCCACCGTTTTCTCGTTTGTCGCCCAAGCATCCGACGTGTATTATACACACTGTACGATGTATGGCCCATTTATGCCATTCATTTTTCGCGCCGGATTACATATACGCCAGCTTGGTGTTACTAAAGAGAGAGAGAGAGAGAGAGAGAGATAGAGAGAGAAAGATAGAGGAAAGAAGCTCCACATTGTCGACGCAACGGATTATTTGCCGACTAATTTAACGAGCGGACTTATTTGGATTAGGCGGAATTGATACGCTTTCTTTAAGTAACGTTTATTCTGGGGTAGATTTAGTATGTATGTATGATGAAAATTAAAACGTATTAAACCAAACAAAAATTAAACCATTTGAACCGTATTAAAAAAGTTTTAGTATATAACTCGAAAGTGAAAGTAAAATCTTTATTAACCTTAACAATGATACGGTTAACGATATCCCTAGCTTACAAAATTCTAACCAAAATCAAGACACATTTCCATATAACCAAAAAGCGTAGACAAGATATTTTCAACATACGTACTAAGCATGAAGTACTTCTATCTGCTAAAACTTAGCGAAGACTAAAACTAGCCATAAAATTATCTCAGTATCCACATAATCATCGCCAAGCTATATAACGACGAGGTGTGGAAGAAAAAAGGCGTAGCTAGGTGGAGGTGCAGAATGGAGGCGCATGAGTTTTCTCGCATCCCTCCGTAAGCTCGTCTTTCGCAATCTCCGCCGTGAACAAGAAGGTGGGACGCGATTTGAGGCTGGAAAACCGCCTCGACATCTTACACTCGCTCCCTAACAACGCCGAAGACAAAGTATAGAGTAGGACGGAAAACCTTCACGTTCTTGTTGCTTTGACATCGAGTATACAAAATCTGAAAGTGATGTTAAACAGTTTAATAGTAAGATCATAACTTTACAATCTGTCAAAAAAGTTCTTTAACCTTTCGAGAAAAGAAAATTTTGCGTATATTTAAACCAGATACCACTCGATTTTATTGAAAATTCACATGAATCAAAGACAATTTTCGTTCAAGTAATTTCGCAGTATAAAAACTCTAGTAATACCAGTCATATCGAAAGTAATGAAAATCGAAATTCTCGACGCATCCCTCGACAAAGTCGCAGACATCTCGCTTATTTCGGCGCAGGCTAGTACGAGAGGAGGACTCGAAGCGAGGCGCGAGAGAAAAAAACAAGCCCTGCATTGTCGTCGCGAAGCCCCGGCATTTTCGCTAAACAACGAACGACTACTACGACTACTATGTAGAGAGCTGGGAGGCACATCGACAAAAGTCTCTCTCCCCGTGCGTGCGCGTCTCCTCTCTTGCTGTAGAGGCTTGGCGCAGCCAAGGCACGAGTTTCATTGTCGGTCGGCAAAAAGCGTACTTGAGGTCGAGAAAAGCGAAGTCGTTTCACCTCCTACTCCCACTCCTTCGCGTGCCTTCACGCATTTTCTCGCTCTTCTGCTCCCTTACATACATTCCCTGCCGCGTTCTTGATCTCTTCCCTCTTCTCTCTCTCGCTCCCTCTTGTTCCTACGCACTCTCATCCTCGCTTTATTATTGTGATGCTTTTTTACTCGTCCTGCAGGCTGAGCGCGAGCTGCTTTTTCAGAAACCTGGGGAATTTTTAAAGGAATGAACTTTTCTCCTCTAGATATAAATGCTGCAGTTTTGCATAACCGATGTGTATATGCAAAATTCCTTGCATTTCAATTTCTTACGACTACCTATTGTATCGTTGAAGCACATGGAATTCACAAGATATATTCGTAAACCTCTCGAAGTATCTATAAAGATTCATCAACATGCCAAATAAAAGCAAATAATTAATATAATATTTCGGTAAGAATATAGTAACAAAGATATTATTTTTCACGATTACACCATCATTACTACATGTATTGCTAGAGTACTGCAACGCTTAATTCATATAGCTACACTACTGATCAATCTTAAAGATGCAACAATTTTTCAATCTACACGATAAAAACTACATCTTTTCCCAGTCCAATATCGTGAACAATCGCGCGACAAATAGCAGCGAAAGAACTGAATTATCCGTGCTCAATTTTTCAAGGGAAAAGCTGCTATCTCAAGGAGAAATCCCACACGTTCAACGTTTTTTTACAGTTCCAGTACGTGCAGTCCCCTATGTGTCTGCACGTCTCCCGCTATCTCTCATTCCTCATTGTCTCGCTCATTTTCTCTCCCTCGCTGTGTAATTTCTAGCCACTCACCTGCATATGCACCCATGTAGCATTAAGCTTGTCGCGCGAAGCTTTTTCCAGCCGCCATATTTCTAGTTTCCCGCGTGCGTCTTAATCGTTCCACGATTAGCAAAACTTCATTTTTTTACGCTCGCTTTAATTGAGCGAGACCGGAGATTATCGAGGGATCGGCTGAATCGCGAGTTTGAATTATCAAAAAGTAGGCCGGAAAGTTTTGTCCGGTGACTAATTGCTCGCCGATAAGGGTTAATTTATGAATTCTGCAGCTCTATAAGCGAGAACGAGATAATTACTTTGTGTTTTAATGAATGGTCGACGAGCTGCTGACTTTTTTCTCTTTAGTTCCGGATTTATTTGTTCCGTAGCGAGAACTTGACTTTATCACAGTTTTAACTCCAGATTTTAACAAATAGTAAAAATCATTACACTACGTAACAATTAGAGAAAATCATTGTTACCTTATGGGATTTTAATTTATTTTCGTTCAAGATACGTTTTGAAATTTTAAATATCTCGGAAAAACTCGTATGCTACCGAATCAAAATAGATTTTAAAGGGTGTATCGTGTACTAAAAATGGTACTAATACCTGCAAAGTTATCAAAAAAAAATTTTGACTTCTTAATTAAGATATCTGAAAATCTTGACGCAATAATGTATTAATTCTAAGATCAGATTCAGACTCAATAGTTCACGATAGATGAGAATAGTCAAATCTCAGGAACAGGATTGTTTTTTAATTTTTTTGTGACGGTGTTATTTAACACATATATAATACTGAAAAATATATTTTCGCATACAATAATATAATAAATACAGTTATAACTGACTGTGTCTTTGTTAAAGATTACATAAAATAGTAAAAGCTCGCTGCAATAATAATACGCAAACATATAAATACCTCCTCAAACAAATTGGCATTAGCATATGCGTCTCATTCTGACGTACGTCATTATACGTTTTTCTTTTCCGACGTGGAAGCTTTATATTTATAAGCAAAATAAAGTAGAGCCAAAAATATTTAAAAAAAATTTTTTTTATCCTGTCAGACCCAATGTACATTGGAATGGACAACAATTATTTTAGTTTTTGTAGAATTACGTAAAACAAACTCAAATTTTTATATTTTCACCTTATGTTAATCTAGTGGCCTATACCGCATCTCGTAACGGGGTTATATAAGTTATCGTACACCTAATAGTAGCCGAGAAAATTCAAAAGTATTAAAATAATTTTATTACAGAAATCGACTAGAAAATGATCATGAATCACACTAGAATTATTTTGAAAACGTTTCCTCGTCGGAAAAATTCGGGTCTGAAAGGTTTATTAATTGGAACAAAATTAACCAATTTTCATCATTATTATCAGGTATTTAATTTTTTAATTTTTGTAACTTCAGTGCACTTCAGTACTTTCAATCTGTATAAACAATTTTTTTTTAAATTAAACATGATTTATAATCAATATCTAGTAAAATAATAATATATTGGAAAAAAAGATGTTTGACATATTATCTAAATTTCAATGAACTAACAGCGATTTGAATTCGATACCGTATCTACATTGCGTTTTGCTATTTTGGTTAATTTCAAGTGGTCAGACTGCGAGGGCATTTGTGTTATACACATACATTGGAACGCTGACGTTAAATTTTCACTCAAAAGTTAATTGAACATAATTTAAGTACCCCCGAGAATTTCTATGATTTTTTATTGAATATAGGGACTATAGAAAAAGTTTACTCCAGTGTGATTAGCTCTTCAGTTTTTTTTGCCTTTATGGTGGCGAGATGTGACTATTAAGCAGATTTGTTAGTATATCTGGTTTAGCCACTTTAACAAACTTGAATAGGTGATGAAGATGATTCATATTCAATTTGAATTTGAATGCCTGCTTTACATCGCCTAGTTTTTAGTTCACTTTTGTAAGAGCAATTTAAGTTCCTATTTATAAAATGAACCTTTAATCATAATATTGTTAAGTTCTTTGTCATTCATTGTTACACTTGATTTCTACGAATACATTAAAATTCAATCAAACTTCTTCACAATGTTCAAGAATCCAAAATCGGTCCTCTTGGAATTTCAGAAATTGCTCTTGTCGATTTAGAAGGATGATGTGGAAAACTCATTTTCGCTTGAGTCAGTCGATACCAATACCAGTGTCGAAAAGGGAGTCCAGTAATCACCCTGTGTTTCAAAGGGTTGGAAACGTGTAATTTTAGAAAATCCCAGAGCGCACAGGCATCGGTCAGTACCGAAGCATCACTAATGCCCTACTTTTGCGAATCAAAGACTTTATTAGGTCAGCTGGCGCAAGTTCATCACTGGCGCAGCTTTTAATCAGCCGATGGAACTTTGCGAAAGTGTAGCACCATTAGCTGCCATTTTCCCAGAATAAAAAATGATCCTCTCTCGTTGCAAAGAACCACAATCACTGCACGGATGCAACGATGGAACTTGTTCCCGAAGCGTATAGGCCTCATCGCGACAAAGAAGGAAAGAAGAGTAGTCACAGTGCTTAAGCAAATGTACAGTCGATGGAGGAACAAATAAATATGCACGCAGATATATCATGAAAGAACTTGGGAGTAGGGCAAGAAAACTGTAATACATCAAAAGCGGAGGGAGGAAAAACCGGCCATCCAGGACTTCGGTCCTGCTTAGCTATATAACCTACATCCTCTTTGCTAACCTTTAATTTCGCTGCGCTCGCGAGCTTTCGGAAATTCGACTTCGCCAAACGAATCCAGGCCCGTTGCTCGTGTTTCTTTCACATCAATGGCCCTTTGAGTTGTGCTCGCGTCTCTCTTGCACGCAGAGGCCAACAACCTCCTACTATCTGCGGCAGCACAAAGTCCCTCTTTCCCTCTCTTCTCCTACCTCCTCCTCATCCTTCTTCTCTTCTTGGCCGCTTTTGAAACTCTCTCTCTCTCTCTCTCTCTCTCTCGCGTATATACAGCCCTGAAGTATATACGGAGCTATAGAGAGGAAGAGAGAGAGGGAGAAGGCAACGGCGGCAGCAGCACATCTTCGGTGCATAACAAATAATTTCATTAGGATGCGGTTGGACGATGGGTTTAGGCTGGACGTGGGTAAGAGGTCCCTGAAACGTTTCTCTTACGGTATTTCGGTATACGTTAATAACGCGCTCAAACCGAATTTGGCTTGGCCGTCGAGAGGCGAATTTTCGATGCCCGGCCAAGTGAGCTAGCCGAACTTTAAATATTCTTGTTTACTTTTGTGCCTAAGACCTCAAGTTCTACGATATTTAATGAGCTAGAATAATCTTTGTAATCTCTTATGTAATTTAGTAATTGTATAAAACGAATGCACGGCTTTTAATTTAGATTAAGAACACGTATTCGAGCTTTCCCATACGTTACAACCAATACCTGTAACGATGTCTTATACACAAAAAGAAATAATTCTAAATATTGACTGAACTAATAAATATATTTTTATCGGTCTTGCAGTCTCTTAATAATAATTAGTTTATGTACAGATCAGTCGACATAAATAGTCTTTCTAATTTTAAATATTCAACGATGAACTAAAATATTTACTTGTACTGTATTGATTTAATTGTATTGATTTAATACATTCAAATTAGACTTGGAAATACGAAACAACGTGTAAGTAAATTACACAAAGTTATTACGACTACATCAAATCATATGGTTCATAGAATAAAGCCTATATATTGCATTGGTTGTTTAATGGAGGTGCGACATATAAATGAGATTAAATTAGGAAAATTGAATAATTAAAGAATGAAAATTCTGATAATTTAACATTTGTCTTTATGCACAAGTTAAATACCAATATTATGTTAAATTAAACTTATGAAATTAATTATTATTAATGAAGAATGATAACGAGCGTAAAATAATCATTTTTTAATTTCCAACTACAAAATTTCGTACATTTCATCTTTAGAAGTTTACTACAAAATTACATAATAAGTCAATTAAAAACGTTTGAAATGTTTTGACAATAACGTTAGATGTGCGTAGCGCACACAGATAGAGTTAGTTGACTACAATTTCTATTGTAATTAAAATTACATCGTTTATCTAAAACGTCTCTGCTATTCTATAATTAACATAATTAATTCATATCCATAATTATACTTTAGATAACATCTTGAATACAAATAACTTGAAAATTTGAATTTTCAAACTTCAAAGATTGAATATTAAATTCTGTACACTTTATGTTGTTGTACTTAGATATTGAAATAGCAGCTAGGGATTTATAATAAATTAATATATTGCTTTCGGGCTACACTAGATTTTGATAATATCATACAATGTTTCATTTAATAATACAGATTTTTTTATACACTTCTTGTTATATTATTTTTAAGTAGAACACTATTCAATATAGGAACATAAGATACTTTAAAGTGAAATTTATCTCTAGTTTTACATGGTAATGTTAAATATTATATTAATATATCATTCTATATATTTTTTAAGACATTAGGCAGTAAAACTTTTAATGCGTGTCATAATTCTGTAATAAATACGCGAGTGAACATCAGGACATCCATCAGGGTGAGTTATAATGTGGATTTCCCATGAGTGTCGTATTAGTATAACATGAATTAGATACAATGTTGGCGCAATATCATGCAAAAATATCTATATAACAATTAAATGTTATGAACACTTTCAACTCCAGTTCAAGTGTACGAATATAATCTGGAATGTAATGTAATACGACAACATTAATTATTAAAATTATTAAACGTAAACAATCCCATTTTCTGCGAAAGGATTTTACAGAATTCGGTATTCATAGCCCGACAGAGACGCATAAATTTAAAATCAATAAATTATTGTTAAATTACTTAATCATTAATTACAATTAATTTAAATAATTTGATTGATATTCCCACCTGCACATATTGACCAATGTATTTTCACGAGTGTACCGTTCCTTTTATGCCAGTAAAACCCGTATTTTAGTAATTTAGTAATAAATCCAGTGCTGTGAGTAAAAAAGAGTATCGAGTAAATTACGTTACCAAGTCGAAACATTTATAAAGTTGCAATTATTTATTTTAGATAATCTACAATTTTCGTGAAACTCGTTTTGTATTTATCGATTTAAGAGTTTCAATGCGCAATTGAATAAACAATGAATCGTAACAATGATAGTCAATTGTAATAAGCCAACAAATAATATAAACGTTAATAATACATAAAAAGGTAGCGCATGCAAATGCGTGAAAGCGTGAAATGTACACAACAAATGGTTTTATGGCACTTAAATTATCTTCTCTGAATTCGTAATTATATTAATGATCATGTAATAAATATCAATAAAATTTCCAGTAAAATTAGTATAATAACTCCCGCATATTTATCAATCGTATCGGTATATTTAATTTGCAAAGCATTTTTCATGTCAGCTGCTTAAATTATTGTAAAAAGTACATAGTAATTATAAAGGATACGAAAATTACAATCAGAAAATGAGGAATCCTTTCCAGAATTATATCATCATTTTTTCAAATTTAAAAATACACGTTTTTGCCATTCAATTTATTTTTGTGCGGTAAAACGATCAACGAGGACATTTGAAAAATCGTAAAATGACTCATATATATCGAAGGGGAGTCAAAAAAGTATGAAAAATCATAAAAATCTCAGTGAAAATATTGGAATTTTTTCCAAGACAGATACGCCATTTTCAGCGAACAAATCCATTTTATACACAGGTTGTGCTCCAAGCTAAAATAAAAAGTAACAGAGTCACAATACGCAGACAGAGAAAGACAAGAAGTAATAATTAAGTCGAACAAAGAACAGATGAAATAGCGGTAAAGACGAAAGGTAGTGAGATAAGTAGAACCAAGTCGTGAAATAAAGTAGAACAAAAATAGGAAGACCAGCTTAACAAGTAGATTAAAAATGTTGAAACTATGAGTAGACTGATAAAACCTAAACTCACGTTTATAAATTTTACGCGATTAAAGAATAACCAAATGTACACTATTTAAAAATTGTCTTACTATTTTAATGAAAATATATAACTAGATTTTATTTAACAATACCTATAAAAATTAAAATTAAAATTTTAAATAATCTTCCATAATAAGATGGTCTCTGATAGTAAGTATGAAAAAGTAAAAGTATTTTTTTTTCTTTTAATTATTTTGGAAAACTCATTTTTCACATTCTTTATACATCTGTAAAAAGAAATATGCAATAAAAAGAATTGATATTTTGATAAAGTTTAGAACCTTCTTTACTTAAGTACGGAGACATCTTGGTTTACGTGCAGTGAAAAAACCAATGGGAACATTTTCAATAAATCTAGCCCTATTTTATACCTTACTTCTATGCTTCGCTAAGAAACATTCAGTTTTACGGTCGAAGTAAAAATCATGAAATTCTTTAAAAATTTAATGGCCATCTTCATTTGAATCTTGCTCGATAGCTTTCAGCAGTCCCGATCAATATAAAAAAATGAATTCATTTTAAAATTATGATTGCAATTTTTTTTAATATGTAATCAATGAAACGGATAGTTATTCGAGAAGAAACGGAATGACTTGATCTCTTAGTTTTCAGTAATAAAAAATTCTGTCATTTCGAAAGGTTTGCACATCTGCAATTACATATTTTACACTTAGACGATTTTTTAAAGTACTAAAAATATCTCCGTGGCATCAAAATAGTATATTTCGATACTAGTGCGCGAAACCGGTGATTCTGGCACAGGTGTAATTTATCACCTCCGTAATGATGTAAACGTTATCGTAATTCACAGCAATTTTTATCTCCGAAATTTTCGACAGAAATCTCTGTGAATTGTGCATAGATTTTGATAAAACCGGAATCCTATAACGTTTACATCTTTATTGAGGTCTTACTAACAAAGAGTTATTTTACTAAATTAAATCTCTATCTTTGTATAATATTGTTAAATTAAAAATCGGTAAGGTAGGATTCTTTTTGGTCCTGGCACATTCCTTTAATGGCATTAAAATTCAAAGAGACACAGATCTAACAAGTAAGTACGAAGTTAAATTATTCGACGAAATTCATCAAGATATTTAAACAAAGAATTTAAATTGTACAGTAGTTTAATGATTTTAATCGTCTTCTACTGTATTCAAATCAACTACAAAGCTGTTGCTTTGAGATGGCAGAATGCGATTAAATTTGCTGCGCGCGAAATTTTTATCACTTCTAAGTTAAAGTTGAATTGAATTACTGAACACTGACGTCTTGACTTATACTAAAATGCAAATTATTGGAGAATACCCAATATTGATTTTATGTGAATAGCAAGACAGCAATTTCATTCCTTCTTTTATAACACTAAGGTGTTTTTTTAAATATTTGAACAAGTTTGATTTTAATATAACTATCTGTCAGTCAATACCTCTTTTTAGCACGTTCTTATCAACTTATTTTTCCACTTTTTACAAAGATGAATTTTTGAAACTATTATTTAGTTTATAATTATCAAAGATATGATTTCCGAACATGAAATTATTATGTTAACTAAGGGATTAAGAATGCTAAAGGCCCTTGTTACGACTGTAAAAATAAGCGGTACCTCTTTGAACCGCAAGCGCGCCCGACTCGATTAGCAACATTCATGTAGGCATCGATTCATTCGATATTTCGCGCATACAATTATTTAGAATAAAATTCGGGAAAGTGAAAATTCACTCAGCCGCGTGCGCATGCAAAGTGCAGCAAGGAGGGGGAATAGTAAAAGCGGCTAGAAAAGGAGGCAGTGAGCCTAATAAAATAGCGGTAGGGAGTAGAGGGAGAGGGAGAAAGAGAAAATTAACGCGCGCGAGAGGGAAACATAGAGGGGCCTCGGTGTGTAGGGCGCAGGTGCGCGCGGCTCGCCGCAACAGCGGCTGGAATTAATCACCCCGATAAATAATAATAACTGCAGGCGCAACCCTCTCTCTCTCTCTCTCTCGCTCGCGGCGGTGCAGTTAGTTCGTTATTAATACGCAATTCATATTAAACCGGCGGCACGGTCCTTCGCTCTCTGTATATATACGTGCAGATGCGCACGCACAACGTGTCGAACGAAAATGAGCAGTGTTGTAACCGTGCACGGAGTGTCATCGCTCTCTCTCTCTCTCGCTCTCTCTCTCGCTCTCTTCCTTTCCCTCTTCCACTCTTTTATATTGTTCTTTGGATAATTGACGCGACGCGTAGTGCTTGGGGAGGCCGTGAGGGTGTGATTTGCGCGATTAACGAGGCGAGCCCCGCGCAAGCGAGATACGCGAGCGACGAGCTGGAAAGTTTACAGCCCTGCCCGGTGGAGCTCGCCTGAATAAACGAGCGAACCGATGAAATTTTGAGGTTAGGCGTGCGACGATTCTGCGGGTAGCGGCTATGAAACGACCGAGTTGGACGATTTTTGTTTTCGTAGCGGGTGCTAAGACTATTTGTCATAGAGACGATAAATGTTTGGTACTGTCATACAGTATACGAATTCTAATTTGTAATATATGGGAAGAATCGATTTTGTAATTTGCGTTTGTATGCGAATAACTGTTGTTGAAAGAAGCGAATATCTATTACTTTAAGTAATATCACAAGCATGAGAGTCTTTAATTAATATTAAGAACAAAATTATTCCTATTTATGCATCCAGACGCGAATAATGAAACATTTGAACTCCCATTTCATTTTCAGTGTGCATTAAAAAACTGAGTGTTGAAAAACAACTTGAATTATAACGAATAGAGCGAACTTGATAATGCATAATTAAAAACGGGAATATGCAATCTCTTGCAAAAACGAAAATTACGCATCGGCTATACTGAACTACTCATTAGCGCAATCTTTTTATCAGTATTTTACCCAGCGCCTCATCTTCCTAAAAGAAACAGTGGGAATCCCTCCCCAAACAAAATCTCTATTAAAAAAGCCTGGCAGCTCGTCACATCATTATCCTATATTATCGGAAACCGCAACAGTATACACCGGACCTCGAGAGTGAACGACTCGTCGAGAGCTTCACTCGATCCACGGAAAAAAAAGCTAAAGTCGAGCCAATAGCTTCCCGCGACTTGCGAACTCCCCGCCTTTATGCACAGAAAAGGGAGAAGACTGACAATGATGCGAGAACGGGAAAAATCGCGGAGTATAGCCTCGAGATCTTCGTCTACGGGATATTTAGCCTTTCAATTTCGTCGGGGATAAACCTCACCGAAGGCCATCCTCCCTGGTATTATATGCAAGATCGTCATCTGAAAAGCTGTTGCTGTGAAAACCACCGCTATATTGATGGACTGGCATTCTTTGCATCGGACGAGTATATATAATATTATAAGCGGAGCTGCAACAAACTAGATTATCAACTCTTCTATTTTTCGGGAAGGGAGGGGCAAAAGAATTGTTGGATACAGGCGGTACTTTTCGCTGGGTTAATGTGATTTATTTAATATATTTAATAGAGGAATTATGTAGGTACGACTGATAGCAAATATTGTTCCTACATAAAATTTAAAATTTATACAATTTCTACTAATTTAAAGTTGAAAGAAAAAAACATGTGTTCGAGACGTAGAACCTCTTTGTCTAGAAAAGTTGAGATAGAATCCTTTCGACCAGAAAAATTGAGATGGAATCTTTTTGATCAGAAAATTTGAAATACACCGATTAATCACCGAGGCAACGATACAAGGAATTTAATTCCATTTATGAATTGTGTATTAAATAAAGATAGCAAAAATAGAGAGAATTTTTTTAAGGAAAGTACTTTTTGTAGAATTACACTGAATGAGGTCAAACTGTTTTCAAATGTATATTAATACATACTTTACGTGCCTGTTATAGAAAATTTCGTTCAAAGGCTGTTCAACAATTTTAATTATCGTTGCATTCTTTCATAACACAATGACAGCTACTTGAAGTAAACTGAGTATTCTGCAAAGTACACTTATGTCACGACAGTTTCAGAGGCTTTTAGTCATGAAGTAATAATAATAGGTATATATAAAAGCAAATTGAACAGCGTTGAAAATCGATCTGCATTGCTACAGAACGTGGAATCAAAAGACAGGCATTATAGGCGTATGTATATGTTGTAAATCTTTTTGTAAAGCTATACCTTTTCAGACGAGTGAGCCGTAGAAACATTTGAACATCGACACACTTTCCGCATTGCTGAATCTTACACAATATTTTTTTCCAGTACACATTTTAAAAATAATGCGAGTTTATAGATTTAAATGCTATACGAGGAAATGTATTAAGAAAAATGGGGAAAAAACTGCTCAGTAAAATCTGCTTAAGTTGGTTTTGTAGACTTTTCTGAAATCGTAGTGTAACATGAAGAAAAAATAACATCTTGATAGGGCATATCGTAATCTTACATATTTCGCATTTAAGGCCAACCTTACGTTCAATTCTAATGAATGCGAAATATGTAGTGGCAATATGCCCTATCAAACGTTTTCAAAATGTTTAAATTCGTTCGAACAGAATTAAGTACTACAGGGTATAATTCGGTAAATGTTGCTTAAGCGGTTAAATATATTCTGCTTAACATGTCTAGCTGAGATACTTAAGTAAATTTTGCTTAACCTTTATGCAGATTCTGCTTGGCAGTTTTTTTCGTGCGTATATCGTTCAAAGTTTAACATTTCATTTAATAAATTGTTGAGCAAACAAAAAAAATAAGTGTAAATATAAAAAAATTAAAAATTAAAAAAATTATTATCACTAAAATCTAGGCAATAATTAAAATATTTAAAAAACTGATTTTATTTGCTATTCGCTTTTGAATTTACATCACGTAATTCTCGATGTCACGTATAATTGTAATTTCATTTTGGATAATTATTAAGCCACTGCGGAATTTCTATTATATACGTTATATTATCAGATCAAAGATATTAAAGCCGGGAAGCCTGTGCACATGTATAATAATCAAAAAGCGCATATAAATGTAGGCGGAGCCAGGGCGCGATGCCGATTAGAAATAATTACAGGCTTTAGCCCTTAAAACGGCGTCGCGAGCTGGTGTCGTTTAATTTTCGCGGGTCCCGCATTGTCAGCGCTCTTCTAACCGGCGGGCGTCCGAAAATTAAAAGCTTATCTCCTTGCCTGGCATCCAACTCGCGTTCTTCCTCCTCTTTCGCGGGCCCTGGGCATTGTGGCCCCCAAAATTATTATCAACAAGCGACGTCCTCGCTGCGCTCGGCGAGTCTCATTGTGAAAGCACCTCTTAGCTTATTTCCTACGTCTCCCTCCCTCTCTTTCTCGCCCATTCGATTGTCCCTACGGCTGGAAGCTGAAACTGTTCACTTTCTTCGCTCGAGCTTTTGCCTCGAGGTACTTTATTACGATTTATGGACTTTGAGGCATTTTTTTCCTTGGACAATTCGTTTCAACTCTGGTGTCGAGTACGTGAATTTCGAAGAATTTAACAGTGGATTCGGTTGCATGGCTTTGAATTCGGACGAAATAAATATTAAATGTTACAACAAATTTAATATATTAATATTTCAAATAATATTATATAGGTAATATCAACTATCAATTTGCAGTTCTTATGAACCAAATTGCAATTTCATTCTAAATCAAACAGAAATGGTTATTTGGTAATGATTGAATTATTCTAATTCACTGAAATATTTGAATTTCATCAAACGATGATCCCGAAAAAAATTTTAAAGTTTTTCAATTGAAAATTATAATATAAAATTCACTTTCTCTGTCACGTAATATTTAAGACTACATTTTTATTGAGTAATATAAAGGGTAATGACTTTTTATACTCACGTTCCGCTGGAAAGCTTATAAATTGAAACCGGAAATCGAAAATATTGAACTCACCTGAAACAAAGAAAATATAGGTTAGAAACATTATTTACTATTATATTTTTATGGATATTAAATAACTTCGAAGGAGATGACCAAACATGCGAGTGTTGTTTTTTTTTAAATTCTCAGGTATTAAATTAACTTTTTGGAATTACTTTTTGTTGGAAATCAAAATATTCACCAATTCATATTGATTTTATATGCATTAGTGTATCTGTATATACTATAAAACAAATATATAGGTATATATTATAAGCATAAAGAGCGGCGAATATTTTGATTTCAATAAAACTGATACTTGGGCTCATTATTTTGCATAAAATGTAATTCCTGAAAGTTTCAAGTAATTCCAAGACCCGCTTGTCTGGTCATCTCCTCGTTAGTTTTATAGATCGAAGTAGTATAATGAAATATCTATTATCTATTAAGTTGCAATCTTAAATTAAAAATCAATATTTGCAATTAAATCAGTCAATTAAGCATATTTTTATTATTGATGATATTTTTAAATTAATAGATCTACAGTATCATTTCTACAATAGATTAAATAGTCGGGTCATCTAAATTTATTTCAAGAAACTTCTTTTTTAATGTTGAAGAAAAATCTCAAAATACTTGAAAATAGCTCAATAATTTGTTTAATTTGAAACTTCGTCAATAGTTAAACCCTGTATACATAGACCATTAATACGTTCAGTCTACAAAAAGATTTGAACTAGAAGCTATTCACGTACTGTGAGCTATAGTTCAGCTCTCCCCTACATACAATGACTGACATGTTTGTTTCAGTCACACTATTGAATAAATTGGTGTCAGTTAAGCATCGCTCTGGGGTTACAGAAGCTACACTATGATAAAACCTCCCTTTTACAACCTCAGCGAAATGGAGAAGGTTGCAGACGAATCTCAGCTTTGTTGACAGACACCTCTTGAAAACTTACACAATATCTTTCGTTAAGTATACATTTCATTCGAAAAGTAGAGAAACTGCATTTGTAACACTGTTACAATCAATAGTCGACCGACTTGGGAAAATAAAATGAATATAGATACGTTATTTCAGATGGATCTAAAAATGTTGACATTGTGAGTCAGTAGCCTTGTCAATATTATTTCGGTTAACTGCATCCACTTTTAAAGATAGAGTGCGCTCCTGACAAAAATTATCACCCGAGACGAATAAAATTACAAAGAAATGTTCAAATTTAGTACCTATATGAAATTTTATACTGAACACGAGTGAAGAAGTGAGGATAAATTAATACACGCTATACTATTTTGCAAGCCAACATGTATATCATATAATCCCAGAATTTGCTTAAAGCTATCATTAATGGAGGACCCCAACGAGGTTGTAATAAAAAATGAAGCCCTTGGCGTAGACTTGAAAAGTCTACGTCATTACTTGAGACACAAAATATTAAATATAACAAAAATTTGACCCCTTTAATTCTCGGAAAAGTTGAAAAAAATTGATTAAACATTACCGCCTTGCTATAATTGTCTGTTTCTACTTCAATGTATTAAGAATAAGGTACAGCAAACTTGGCACTCTTTAAAACTTTTCCTGTTCAGTAAGGAGATAAGGGAATCAGAGTTCGATACCGGTTTTATTTACGATTTTTATACATACTATTAGTATTATTATCATTTTGATACTATTATGGAAAAAGCTAAAAACTTTCCAAAAGATAAATAGTTTGTTTTTACATAAAGTACAGTTTATTATAATCGAAGAAGCTCGAAAGCCCTTAAAAGCGTAGTATAGGGATGAGAAATGGATATGCGTCGCCTTGCAATCCCAATAACCGCAGGAAATATGTTCCAGCACAGGCTCGGAAATAATTGCGCGGAATCTGCTCCTCCATCCCCGCGCGATATTTCGGCGTAACGTATAGGCCAGTCCATAAGCATCGGCATCCTGGCAAGCCTCAAAAAAAGCGAACAGCAGCAGACTAACGGCCATGTATAAGTCGATACGGAATTCGCCCATCGAGAACCGGACATTCTCATAGCCCTTGGGCGGTATATTTTTTGCTCCAAAAATCGGACACACGCGACATTCCCCGGGACCTCACATATATCTATATAATATCGAGCTTTTGTTCGTTATACTATATTTGCTAGCTTCTGTCTTGCTCCGCGCGTATAAACGCAGGTCGCGGAGAATTTTTGCGGAATTTCCATTGGACGACGTGCCGAGAATAGCCGGGGTGGCCGGGGCCGCAAGACAACGTCGCTAAGGAATGTCGTCGGATAATTGTTTACGCGAGGGAAATCCGCCGAGGGCTTCGCCGCGGTAAGAAAGCGCATCGCTCGCGAGGAGCCAGAAGGAATGGAAACTAGGAGATGAAAAAGTATCTGGGCTTTAACTGTAATGTAGGTGGAGGTGTTTTTTTTTATCTTTTGAGGGCGGAGATTTTCGAGGTTAAAGGCCGAGGGAAACGATGGAGTTTAAAAATTGGGAGCAGAGAAGAATTTTGAACTTGTTTTGGAAAAAAAATCGATGTCGATAATAAAATTCGCATCAACGAAGACATTTTTTTCTAAACAATAAACTGACGATGCTCTAATACCATCGTCTTAGTGGTAAAAAAGCGTATATCAATTCTTTTGAGCAAAAAAGACGTATCTCAAATTTTTGGGCAAAAAAAGTTGTATATCAATTTTTCTTCATTTTTTTTTTTCAAATTTAACTTTACAGTAATAAGGCGAAAATTAAGATTAAAAATAAATTAATAAATATTCCGGCTGTTTGCCCTTTGTCGATGCTCTGACTCCAATTCCTATTTTCAGATATCACGAGTATTATACACATTAAACGAAGAGAATAGGAGTACATTATGAAATGCGTTGCGATGAAAGCATAGAGAAACTCGTGGTGAGACTTGGATGATTCGTGCGTAGTAGCTCGTATGTTGTATCAGTACAGAGCTGTAGTCAGAGTTGAAAGAGGCCGCGCGCCACGATAATAATAATCGGTTTAATCATTCTCATGACATTCGAAAACAGGAATTGGAGTCAGAGATTCGACAAAGGGCAAACGGCTTGAATATTTATTAATTTATTTTTAATTTTAATTTTTGCGTTACTATTATAAACTTAGATTAAAAAGAAAAAAATATACTCGCGAGACACGTCGTTTTCCAAACTGAAAAATTAAAATAAGTACGTCTTTTTGGCCCAAAAATTTGAGATACTCTCTTACCACTGTGGCGATGATATAATAGTGGGTATTGATCGTAAATCTATATTATAAACAATCATCAGTTTTATAAATAGTTCTTCGAGCTCTCGTCTGTATTAATCATGAAGCAGAAGTACGAATTAATCGATATCTCATTGAATTATGTCGCCTCAGTAGCAACTGACTAAAATAGCAGCCAAGCTGCAGGATGTCATTTCAAACAGCTTACTGAAATTCAAGCACTATTATTGAGTTCTACATTAACATTGAGATCAGTTCAAAATCGAAAATTATGCTGAGCTTAAATATGGTTTTTGTATTAATTTCACAAAGAGTACATTATACGTAACAGCTCAATCTTGAATTGAACTATTACCCTAGTAGAAATGAAGCATGATATAAAACGAGATAAATGGACAGAAGCTAGCCATGATAGACAAAATTCATATTTACTGGTGATAAATTGATCAGTTTCTACAAGGGAATATAGCATTCAATAAAAGAGGTATTAAAATTCATATATGAATGAAGCTTTAGAAAAAACATTTAACTTGATCGGAACTGATTCGAGAAGCAGAAATTCCTGCAGCAAGAAACCCGATACATATTTCCAATATCGTCGAAACACTTTCAATTCTTTAAACTCCTCTCCATCAAAAGTGGAAACACAACACCAATAGCTCAACATCCATCCGTGGAACTCGGATATCTTCAATCGTATAATACGAGCCTCGAGTTATCGTTCGCAAACATTGCGAGGAGGGGGGAAAGTTTCGCGAAAAACGTTCTCGCTGAGAGAGAGGGAGAGAGAAGTCAATTGATTTCGATTTTCTTAGCATTTTAAGGCGCGTCACGAGACCCAGCCAAATTGGGCCGCTGTTGCCGCGGATCGAAATAAAGCGGGAGCGAGAGTGCGAGAGTCGACGCGGGGCAAATGGAGACGTCAGCGCCAGTAGATCGATGCGAAAACTGTCTCGCGAATGAAGAATTACTTCTCACGTCTGAGAATGGGCCGCTCCTTATCGCTCGCACTCGCGCGCCCTATTATGCTTTCAATTTTTGTTGGAGTCTTGTGCGCCCTGACTATTTTTCGCCGTGACAATTACGTTTACGCTGCATAAAATATTGATACACTGATTTAACATCCTTATACAGCTTAACATGTTTTTGAATAGAAATATACATTGTAAAATCATTGAAAATTTTGTTTCTAAAATATTTACGAGTAATGTTTATATAAAAAAAAATCGTTTGTTTTTTACATGCTTTTACTTCCTGGAAATTAAAGAAAGTAAATATTAGTCTTACAATATTATTTACATTATTTTAGGTTAGAATTTCAAATGTAATGTAAAGGCTCGAAAAAGGAGATTATTTATAATCTTCGTATTAAAGTTCTTTGAATATTTTAAAATCAATGTGTACTTACGTAAACTTAAATTTAAAAAACAACTGACTTTTTATACGAATGCATCCATTCTATGCCTGCTAACATTGATTAAACGTTAATTAAAAACATTTGTATATTAAAATCTCTCCACGCTTAATTTTAATTTTCAGGAAAATAAATTACCAATTATAGATAAATATCCAATTGAACATTCTTTGTGCATGCTGCTAAGCTTAAAATCGATAAAACCACTATTAATTAATTTTTTTCTATCGAACTGACTTTTTATTTGAATTATTAAATTTGTCGGTAATACCGACATTGTTCGGAATCACTTTCGGCGAGCCTTCAAAAACCTGGCTTGAACGACCGGTCGCGATTCCCTCTATTGTCATAAACAAAAAAACGGTTCCGAGAAATAATCATTGGTGAAAATATAATCCGTAATAGTGTAGCTGCGGTGGAAAGAGAAAGAGAAAGAGAACGAGAGAGAGAGAGAGAGAGAGAGAGAGAGAGAGAGAGAGAGAGAGAGAGAGAGCTAAGCTCCAGTGAGCAAAAAAAAGCCCCCCGAATCCAATATTCGTGACACGATATCAGGTTTACCCGAAATCACTGCGCTAATAATTCAGGATCGATAGCTGTGAGGTGTGGGGGGACGTGCCATTCCCTCCCTCGTCCCACCCCCCTTTTCTGTACAATTTGGGTAGATTATTTATTGGCTCTCGCGCGCATATTTACTTTTTGGGAGGCGCGAGAGAGAGAAGCGCGGCACGTTGAGGCCACCACACGACGCCCATCTAACCGGCGCATTCACTACCTGCAGTAGCAACAGTGGCTCGTCCGCCGCGCCACTCCGAGGCTCATCGCAAAACAAACGAACCGCGACATTGACGAGGCTCGTTTTCACGGTGAAAATTACTTTTGCCCCCGGATGCTCTCGCAAAACTCGATAAACCGTGAGAGAGATAGAGGGGTGGGAGCTGGGGGTGAGGAAAGGGAGGGGGGAGGTTGAGTGAGAGAGAAAGTGAGTGAGGTTGGCAGTCCCGAGACGATGGACCGACCACCGATGCTCTCGTGTTCCTCGTTATTTCGTTGACGTGTCATCGACGTTCTTCTCCGTTCTCTCTCCCTCCCTTCATCTCTTTTTCAAAATAAACTACCGCGTTGAGCTCGACTACTTTTATCGATCTAATGGGCATGGGTTTTAATAAGACTGGTAATAGACATGCTTCTTTCTCGTTTGCAAGAGCAGTACTTGGTTTAGAAATATTGTAATGCACCTTGCAATATTGACATTAATGTGTGAACAATTTATCTTAGTATTCACCTAAGAATTACGATTATTTTAAAATCAATATTTATAAATAATTTTTTTTAATTAGGCTCAAGTGAAAACTACTGACCTTGGCGAATCGTTCTTGTGTATCGAGGATCTCAATGAATAGCGAGAGCTTGTCGTCGACAATCTTGAATCCATTCTTTGGATGAGCTAACAATTGCTGCAATGCCTGTGCGGTATTAAACACGCTGGCAGGGCTCGTGGTCGGCGTTGCAGTTCTGATACTTCCCGTGCTGCTAGCCGTACTATTCGTATTGCCGGTCGAGCCATGCAGATGCGTGCAACCCAAAAATATCGGATTTCCATTAGGCGAGACGCCACAGGTGAAGGGCTTGAAGGGCAAGCCATGAAAGGTTGGACTGGGTCTAGGCGCCGTGGCCCTCAGAAGAGTTTGGGCCGATGGCAGAGACAAGCGCCTCACTGCACTCTGAGCCTGAGCCTGAGCCTGAGTCTGTTGCAAGGAAGGCGATTTAGACATCAACTGATAGTCACTCGAAGCCGAGGGTAAGGAACGATAGCCTGAGTCCGAGGGTGAGGCTGCCACCATCGGTGGAGTCCCATTGCCTTGAGGCGTCGATGCTATACTATGCGGCCGAGTCCTCAGCGATGCACCAGGCGTCCAAGTATTTGAATTTCCTGGATTCGTTAGGGCACTCAGGACGGGCCCTTGTGACGTAGGCGTGGGGGAGTTTGGGTGGGGAAGGGTCGAGGCGTAGGCCCGACGAGCCACGGGTTGATGTAACACCATACCGGAGGCACCCCACTGAATTGGCTCGCCTGGTGTGCGAGCTGTTGGGCCAGTCGCGGATTGGTGGCCAGTTGCTGGGCCTGCAGCTGCTGCGGTTGCGCTTGACGCGGCTGAGGATACCGATGACGATGAGGAGGATGAGGAGGAGCAGGTTGTTGAAACTGGTGTTGCCGCGATACTGTGAGGTCTGCGGGATAGGTGTTGCTGCTGCTGTTGAAGCTGGCAATTCCAAAGTGACTGAGGTGGTATTGCGCTGCGATTTGTGACTGGAGCCAGGCCTGCAACTGCAGCTGACTCAAGCTGCTGCTGCTGCTGTTGTTGGTGGTGGTGTTGCTGCTGAGATTCGGATAGAGCAAGGATCTGTGCTGTTGCAGACTCTGCTGAGCGCCTGTGATGGTGCTGCTGCTGTGAGCCGATGACGCCTGGACCTGCTGAGTCTGAAACAGCTGAGGCAGCTGATGCAAGACCATTGGAGATTCCTGACCAGGAATACGATGATGATATTGCTGATGATGGACCGTTACCGGCTGCTGGCGATGGTTGCTGCTGGTGCTGCTGCTGGTGCGACGAAGCTGCAGTTGGCGGTAGAGTTCGTCCTGCGAAGGCTGCTGTGATTGACTGGAGTGTGGTGAGATGGTAGGGTGGAGCGGCAATACTATGAGGACGTCTTGGTACTGGCTGGGGTAGTCCGTTGGGAACACTGCGCACTTTATTTGTGCCGGATGGGGGAATTGGGGCTGGCGGCGTGTAGAGCGAGAATCCGTTGTGGCTAGGGCTGCGGGCGGACAGCTGGCTGATCGAAGGAGACTGGAGATTGTTGTTGAGCTGTTCCCGCTGCGTATGTTCACCGATGACGCCAGGCCTGCTGAGTGGTGTTGCGGGATGTGATGAAGCTGGAGTGGGCGGAGGTGGGGACTCGCGCTGATCTTCATACTCGCTGGCAAGGGCTGACCAGCTTGACAGAGCTGCGGGCACTGGAGACATTGCTGATAGTCCTGACAGTACAGGAAGTACTGTTGATAATGCTGATAGCTGAGCATGATTGGGCTCGTTACCGGCTGGTGCTGGATTATTGGCAATGGCGGACTTGAGCCGAGATATACTGCTGGGCCTTGCGGGCCCGTTGAGCCCGACGCCACTGGCAGCGTGTTGTTGCTGCTGCTGTTGTTGTTGCTGCTGCTGCTGCAGATGACGATCATTCAGACTGACACGGCCATTGACAGTGGGGCGATAGAATGAGGTGCCGGAGGCCAAGTTCAGCGTCGTCGGCTTCTGCTTCACTCCGCCGTTGGGCTGCGGCGGGGCCTCGGGCTTTGGCTCGCCCATTTGCGCCGCACCGATTATTGCCAGCAATCGGGTCGATTAGCCTCTGCGTTTATTAGCAGTCGTAGCGCATCGGCTTTGTGCGGCCGAGAAGGAACTTTGAGTTTAATCGACGAATCTCCGTTCACTGCTTTCTCTCTCCCTCTCTCTATCTCTATTTATCTATCTGTATATCCTTTTCTATCTTGATATAGATAGGTCAAGAGACAACACACACATACACTGCGAGGAGGAACGAAGCACATTTAAAACGGTATTTTCACTGCACTTGTGTTGTTCTTTTCTTTACTTTTAATTTTTTTTTCATTCAGTTATTGTCAAGCCGGACGGGTAGTAGTGAGCGCGATCTATTCTTACACCCCCTCCCGATTCTCTCCCTTTTCTGTAATTACCTTAACTCGGTTGATTTACAAACGCGGAAATCGGGACGTGTCCCGTGCCACATTATTGACGAGGCGGATAATTGTTTTTTCCGCTTCGTTTCTTCAAATTCTCTGGCAAGTTTCCAGTTGTCCGCCAACGATTCGACAAACGCGATATCGTCCTCCGATAAATCGCGAAGGAAACGCAATACCAGCAAAGTCTCTGTTCGCTTTGCCGAAATAATTCACGGTTAACTATTTCTACTACCCCCTTTCCACTTTCTCGTTTGGGTTATTTGTTGCTAGGCCAAAAAAAAAGTAGAACCACGCACGCGGATGCAGCAACTCGCTTCCACCGAAGAGTATCCCCGACACACTCGTATATAAACGCACTTGTAGAACCTTTTTGGAAGCCTCCGGGAAGAGAGATAAGACCAAACGAAAACAGACCTCCGCCAAGCGCCGCGGCACGTGCGGCTTGCCAGGAATACGAACAGGCGTTCTCTTGTCTTACGAGTAGTAACAGCAGCAGCAGCAGCGACGGCGGCGGCGGCGATGGCTTGTTTTTTTTAACTCTGCTCTCCTTGCTCTTTCTCTCCGTCTCCTCTCGTTCTCACTCTGTTTCGTCTACTGCACATTCGCCGTCGACACTCGGGTATCGATCCCTACGCTTAATGTACGTTAATTCTTCTATATCGTTCTAAAAATTTCTCCGTACAATAATACGATTACAGCGTGTATGACTTTCTAACGTAGATATATATACATATAATAAATATCAATTCGATCAACTAATCAACAAACAGCCCAACAACAGTGAGAGAGGGAGACAGGGAGAGTATCCTTGTCTCTTGTAATTAACTCGCTCCGATGTCGCTTCGTATCGATGTGTATGTATATATGAATTCTTTGCATAACGTTATATACTTGTCGAACTTGGTAAAGCGGCGCTTCTTGAGCAGCGATCCCTAAAGACACGCAATTCTTCTATCTTTGGCACTTGTACGAGGAAATTATAGCGATTCACCGATGGGCAATCATGAGTCGCGCGATCTCGAGCCGGGCGACAGATCCCAGGACCGCCGGGGCAGCGCGATTCGCCAGCAGCAGGACGATCGCGGGGATGAGGCTTGGCCGCTGTTCCTGGTGTAGCCGGTGTTGCTGTTTCTGGTGACGCGGGGTCTCGCAGTCGAGCGCGAGCCTACTATTTCCGCGGCGAGATGATGATCAGCCATCTCGGCTGCCGAAGCGCGGCCGCGAGGTACACACGTCGTCGACGGGCCGAGGTAGCGCGCCGATTGGAGGTTAGTCGGTCTCTCGCGTGGCTGCTGTGTGTGCCGGCCGAGAGGAGCGAGGCTGGAGGAGGAAAAGGTAGTGGAGCAGGGGGCGGGAGGGGGTCGGAAAGGAGGGGGGAGGGGCTAGCGTAGGGCAGGAGGGAAAGCAAACGCAGCGCGCACGCCTGCGCCGAGGCTGCACCTCCTTCCCCCATCCAGGCCTCCCCAGCTCTCTCGCTCCCTCGCTCCCTCCCCCTGACGTACTTGTCGCGCCAAGCCGGGTTCCTCAGGTGCATCGCTACGCTCCTGCGCCGCTTCAGCGTCTCTCGGACTCGCGTCTTCTCTCTCTCTCCTTCCCATCTCCTCCTACCACCTCGACTACTACAGATTTTCCCTCCACCAGCCGCTCTCTCTCTCTCCCTTACTCTCTCGCTTCTGTTTTGTAACATCCCCCCTTGCTCTCTCTCTCTCTCTCTCTCTCTCTCTCTCTCTCTCTCTCTCTCTCTCTCTTTGTTCATCATTCGCGCTCCCTAGTCTTGTTCTTTCTCTTTACTGCGTCGCTTGTAATGCATCGTCTTCTTGCTCCTTTCATTGTGCGACGACACTCGGAAGTCGTCTTTAGTCGCTTTGACGCAGCATCCACGCGATGGCAAGTCTGTCGCTGCCGTCGCCGCTGCTGCAGTGCGTTTTCGCCAAGTTTAATTCCTCCGTTTTTCCGTCTAGTGCGTTTTTTTGTTTTTACGCATGTTTTCGCTTTCTCCCCAAGTTCTGCGCGCGACGGCCGTGTACGCAAGATGCGTAAACTCGCCCTTCCCACTTTCTACGTTGTTTTTTCCGTCTTTTTTTGCACGTCTTTCGCGACTGCAGACAGAGAGAGCGCGTGTCCGCTCGCAGCTTCTCCTCCTTTTACTTTATTTCGTTATGCATATTTTATTTTTAACGGACAGGTGGTTTAGAAGATCGTCTGCGTGCAGCAGCCGGGTATATTTAGCTTTATGCTGAAGGGACTTGTATATACGCCAGCAGTAGATTGACCGGATTAGTAATGTTGAATTTAATATTATGGCGATTAAATTCTTAACGCTAGGCAGTCAAGGTTTATTAATACCGCGAATGGGTTATTATTTTTGAATGTAATTTTAAATAATATTTAATATGCAATTGCATTGCATGTGCTATGAAAGGTGTGCGAAAATTTCTTTTCGTTGAAATAAAATCGTTGAAATAAAAGGTATAATTCTGAATAAGAGCTTTTGAAGAAACATTTGACTATTTCAAACGATTATTTTATTTTATTTAATAATGATACATTTTTGTATGATAATAATAATAAATTTTTATAATCACAAATGTTTTTTATACTTTTGCATTGCTAATTTCATAACTAATAGACAATGAGATTTTCATATTGAATACGAAAGAAAAAATAAAAGAATTGAATGCTACTTCATGGAATACTTTGCATGAAATATATTTGAATGACTATACGACTAAATAGTAAATTTTATTATTAAACAAAAGAGCTATGAAGAACTTTCTAATAAATTGTCAAATTACGTTTCAGACTTGTAAAAATCATTCTGGCTCATACTACAGACATTGGATTGTTTACCTCGACTTACTCCATCCTAAAACTGTGACTGACTCTCTGTCGCTCAGGCCTATGTTACAAATTAACCTCATATACTTCGTTTACTCGTGTAATTTTCTTTTATGAAGATTGCGCGCTTACATTTAGGCTTGTATTTTTATATGATTCCTTATCTCCGTTTTCGTACCTACACCGTACCCATAACCTACATAGTGTGCATAAAATTTGAGTACAGTAAATCATATCTTATTTTATTATCTATTAAGGGGCGTGATTGCGCCCCGGGGCAACTATAAAGCCTGCCTGTGGCCTTCCTTATAGATTCTATCATTTTGCTTCCTCATAGAGAGGGCGAGGATGCTATGTTGCGGTAAGCATGCACTAACTCAGAATCTCGTCGAAGAAAATTAATATGATCCTCTTTAAAATGCCTCCTCGCTAAAATTAAATTCTTTAATTGAACGCGATTCCTGTACTTTTCAGATCGATGAAGCTTAATTAGGAAAATATGAAATCCTTAGAATTAGTAGTTCTTATTAGAATTTTACTTGTAATTCTTGAAATAATCGTGCGACATACGCAGATATGTATTTTGACAGTAATTTACTTACTGGAATCTAAAAAAAATTAAAATTTTAGTCGTCTTATGACAAGAACACATTGAGACTACTGAAATACCATCGTCATTCAGTTAAATTGTTCGTTAAATTATCCTAGTTAGCAAAATATTCAGTCTAGTTGACATTACATTAATTATAAACAGCTATAACATATTTTTTAATATACTTATACTATCTGTTCTATCTCCATTCAGCATAGGTAAAAATAAAATCATTTCTAGCGCAATGGCGCCATCAAGGAGGAAATGAAAGACCTGCACTTAGGTCCCGATACAATATATAAAAATAGATCACAAGTGAAGATGATTCTCGCAAGAGTTAAGTGGTATCGGCTCGACGTCTTAAGAGCGAACTTACGCAGCGCGTTTATTTTCGACCGGCTTATCAACTCGTCTACTCCTACACTACCAAACATACTTCTTCTCTCTTCTTCTTCCTCTCTCTCGCGCGCATCTCTCACTGTCCCTCTTGGATTTTCAATTTTATCCTTCGGCCACACGAGGCCTACTACATCCGCATGTTGGTGTTTGTGTGCAGAGTCTGTGCGTAATGCGCGTCGCGGTAGGCGGTGTGTAGGCAATTTAGCTGCTCTCTCTCCCTCCCACGCAGATCTGGGCTGCGAGAGTGAAAAATCGATGCGAATGCCGGAGCGCTGTTATAACCTCGCTCACAATGTACCGGCGTATATACACACATTGGATCCTTACAACGGCTCGACTCTCCTTCTAGGGTTACACCGCCGTCGCCGCCGCAAAGCCAAGAAGGTAAATCGCGAAATATCGTTGCTTTTTTTAGTTTTCCGCCCAGCGTCGTAATGTAGCGCCGTGCGGAACCCACACACGGTAGCTTTTACGAGTCCTTTATTTTCCCCTCTCTTTCTCGCGATAAAGCATTTCTCTCGTGGCTGCTCTGTCGAGTATCGAAGCGGCAACTGAATTCCGCTGCTACTCCCGCACGCCAATGAAATTCTGACGCGCTGTTATTAACAAATTTTTAATTAAGAAAATAACAGCGTGGAAAGTCGCGCCTATAGCAGGGCCGATATGTTTGATGTATCGATTGGGCACCAATGGAAACAGACGCGGTGGGAGCAAAAAATTTCACGGGCCTCGCGCGCTCACGCTGGGGAGAAGCTTGGCGCGGGATTGCGCTGCATTTTCCTGTCTGCGCGCACCGACGATCACACATTGAATTTTCGAAATTTATTTCCGCATTAACACGCGCCATTCAAAGAGGATACTTTTCAATACCCGATTCTACACGCTCAATGAATTCTCTCGATGACCTTTATTTTGTAAATCAAAAATATTGGCAAGTTTCATGAATAGTTGCCAAGTTTTAAAATAAAAGTGTATCTGGTAAGATTCTATTGTCTCATTATACTTAATTTCACTATTATCATCACAGCTGCAAATAAAATTTAATACTATTATAACAAGGTCGATTAAAAATTTTCGAGAAATACAATTTTATAAATATGTAATTACGTCAAGTTATTTTTTCAACTTCCTCTTCCATAAAACCAGTTCACTCGCATATTCCAAAGCAAGGACATTTACCTTCTACCGCACGCTCACTTCTTCTCTCATTAATAAAATCCAACACTTCAACGTCCCCCTCGTGGCGCTTCCTGATCCTTTACACAAGGCACAAAAAATCCATTAACATTCAAATGCCTAATATTTGTCCAAATTTTAAATGCTTCTCGCCACCCCTACATCCAAAAGTTACGTTAAAAGCATGAACAAAAGCAGCTCGGATGCAGAAATTTCGTCGCGCACACAAGCGTCGCAGCCGGCAGACGAGACGCAGAGATAACAAATAAAGCGCGTCTAGCTAAAAGATGAGAGAGAGAGAGAGAAAATAAAACAGTCGCCTATAACGTTATCGCAGCTTCTGGCCTTCGCCCGCTGACGAGAGGCCCTGGGATACACACCAGCTTGTCATTAACATAGGTCCGCTTGCCAAAAGGAGCGAGTGTATAACGCGAGAGAGGGGACGTCGTGGGGAAAGGAGCGAGTGCACTATGCAAACTCTTTAAGATGACGGTGCAAAGTCGCGCTTTCTCCATTTCTCGCGTGTTGCAACATAGGCTTTCGCATAGTGAGACTGCCATTAGGCTATGGGACTCGCCGCTTGCGCCTCCAGGCCTTGATATATCAAATCTCTCTGGTACTCGAGGGCTGCAGCTTCTTTTATACGCCCGAGCTGCTGCCGCTGCCCGAAATCTTAAAAGGATATCTTCCGGCTTTGATGTTGCGCGCCCGCGCCGATATACTTGTGTTGAGACGTGATTTCAAGGCCGGTAATCCGCCGGAGATACCTGGAGAGAGCCTTGATTGTTTGCAATAATCTCAATGATATTTGTGATTACGCGATTTCACGAAACAGAGTTGACTCGAACAATGATTGAGTCTGGAAATTGTTGATGATTGTTCTATTTACATTTCATCTTTTTGACTCTGGAAAGAATTTGCAAATTTTCTTTAAAATGAATCGAGTGAAATTTTTATTACCATTAAAAATATATACAAGAAATCAATATTCTAGTCTGAACTACAGAAGTTAAAGCTTTCATATGACTGCAAAGAAATGTTTGCTCGAATTTGATAAACATTTTTTATCATATCCCATGTTTTTTTTTTTTTTTTTTATATTTCGCTTTTCGGCAAAAGGAATCGGATGGATGTTGTATTTAATTATTCACAATTTTAGTTGAAGCCAACATTTTTGAGAAATAGCAGAAGAGGAAAAAGGTCTGACTGAGCTTTTATTAAAGTCGCACTTAATAATGATGTTTAAGAGTAAAAATGTTTGTTTGAGCTGAAGGATGCCGGAAAAATATGGAACTGGTGCATTAAAGACCGGAATACATTTGCGCGCGTAAAAGATATTCAGTTTGTGACGACGAATTCATATTTCAGCTACCCCGTATTTATACGCACACTGACGTTTCCGCATATTTACAAAAGTCAAAGTTTTGTAAAGTAATTTTCTTTTCATTTTTATCTCTTTATAGAGAGTCTCGGGCATTTTTAGACGGGTATAAAAAAAAATATTCTCTTAATTATGTCAAAAATTTTTTAGCTTTTACTTGTGCATAGATTCAATTAGAGCGTGAATCTATAAGAAATATCTTATGACACGTAATATTCTTAAAACAAACCTTCTTAGGACTGGGATTCCTTATATAAGACTAGGAAATCACTATTATAATATTAGGCACATAAGGTTTATTTTTTTTAGAAATTTTCTAGTTATCTGTCTCCTTAAATAACGGATCTTTACACTAAGAGAAATAATGACTTATCTTAAAGGCTAAGCACAGTCTTTATGATAAAAGAATATGGATTAACAGTTAATAGATGTCTTAACTGAAAACGTATTTTCACTTACCATAAAGTCACTGCTCAGTCATAGGTCATTTTTTCTTTCAGTATAGCTATTTAGGACATTAAAAAGCCTTACAATATTTACAATAGTTTCATGTTAAGGCCCAGTTTTATAAGAAATCTAATATCGCTATAAAAATATAATAAAATTATTTTTTCCATAAAACTAACGCAAATTCTACCGATTGCTCAAGTTGTTTTAAGCCTTTTACTTTAAATAATTAAATTGATATCGATCCATTTCGGTCATATCTATAACGAAATTCAATCGTCTACAATGCCGACATTACTAGCTCCTCCGTAATACGCAAACTGTAACTATCCCAAGGCACACGAAAAGCAGAAAACTCAATGTTCACAAGTTCACGATTCGAAATAAAAAAAACAACAAAGAAGAAGAAGAAAGTCGAGAGAAAGGAAAGACAGTCGCTGTAGCCTCACGGCATCCATAAATCTCCCCAGCCGCGAGCAACATTTACCACCTCTCCATCAGTAGCCGCACGCTTCCCTACCATTGATTACCATTTGTAAATTTCCCATTCGACTCGAACGCCATGCATGTAAAGCAGTAGCGCAGCAACAGCAGCAGCAGCCAAAGTTCTCTTAAACCGATAAATCGAGCGTTCGATATTAGCTTGCGCGCGAAAACTTAACCAATAACATCGCGTGCACCCAGAGAGAAAGAGACGGAGAGAGAGACAGAGAGCGAGAGAGACGGAGAAAGATAGAGGAGAGAGCCACCTATACACATAAACCTTACCTACTCGCAGCGCATCGATTTATCGCGTTTCACAAACTTCGGTTCCGCGATATAAATAGTCTTCTTATTTCCGTCTTATCGAGCCCCTGCACAATAATACCCAGAGGCATCGAGATGAGCACACAGAGGCTAATAGTCGTAGCGCGAATTTTACTCAATTAGTTGCCTCCGATAATGAGTAATCAGCCTTCTCTCTCTCTCTCTCTCTCTCTCTCTCTCTCTCTCTCTCTCTCTCTCTCTCTCTTTCGGACATAATGGCTTTGTTGCAAGGTAATCTTAATACAAGAAGAAACGGCGCCGTGCGCTCGGCCTGCTGCCGTGGATAAGGGATATAAATGACTTTACTCGCGGCATTACCTGCATTTATGTCGAACTTGCAGCAACAGAGATAGAGAGGGAGAGAGAGAGAGAGAGAGAGAGAGAGAGAGAGAGAGAGAGAGAGAGAGAGAGCGGGAGAAAGGCAGAGCGAGGAGCTGACAAATGAGATTACCGCAAGTTTCGCCCGCGAGGAAGTGGCAGAGCGCGTGCAGAACAAACGAAGGCTGCAGAGCAGGAGAACGAGAGAAGAGCCTCGAGAATCGGTTCGGATAAATTATTTGTTACAGGGCGCGGGAGGAGAGTTCGATTCCGCGAGTTTCTTGCTCCTCGCGATCATCTTTTTATTTTCTTCCTTCCTCCTCACCCTCCTTTCTTGCTTTTTATCGCGAAATTGGTTTCTCGCAGGCAGAGAGCCGGCGAATCGTAGCGATTGCTTGGTGAAATAAAGAAAAGCCGTGTGTGGTATATATATATATATATACACATGTGTGTGTGTGTGTGTGTGAGTGTGTGTATTGCCCGCACGTTGTTGTCGAAATCAAGCGCGTCGTTGTGTTTGCTTTTGGATGGATGAGATCGAATATGTATAGAGTGCGGCCTTTTTTTGTCCACGTTGCTTCGTGCCAAAGTTATTGTTCTCGGGTGAGAGGGGCCAACACACGATTTTAGTGGTGTACACAAGCGCGCGCGAGGGGCCGCGAAGGGGAATAATTGAACGGCGTGAAATGGAGCACGCACTCTCGTATATGCAGCTGATGCGAAATGTTCTCTGCATACTCGTGCGGTGGGTACCTACTGACTGGGCTTTTTTCGCTAGAGATTTAATTTTTGTTACCTGGTAAGTTGATGGAAGGATTGAATTTACTTTGCGAATGCCTAACCAATACACTATTTGGAACTAAACTGTTTATTATTCCAAAAGCGAATATAGAATGTTTAAGCTCTTAAAAAATCTACTTCACGTCTGTCCAACTAGTCTTTTACTAAAGTAAGAGTAAAGAAAATAAAGTAAAAGGTTTATGTGAAATACCTTACCTACTCCTCGAAAATAAAGTTACATTACCGCAGTGACCAAGAATATCAAATAACACGCAGCCGTTGGCCCCCCGCACGAATGTGCAACCACCAAACGAATAATTCCCTTAGATCGAAACCGTTTAAAAAAAAAAACCTCAAAGTCCTCAGCGACATGCACACACATACTGCACTATACACAAGAGAGCGTTCGACATTAATCCGCTGCTGCCGCTGAGCGGCGGTATACAGCAAGCAAAGCCGCGAGTAATACGTGCGGAATTAGCAGAGCAAACATTACCACTCTCTCTCTCTCTCTCTCTCTCTCTCTCTCTCTCTCTCTCTCTCTCTCTCTCTCTCTCTCTCCGTCTCTTATACTTCCGATGTTTCGCTTGCATTTCTTATCCGGCTGCGTTGCGAGAGCTGTGCGAGCTGTAGCAGTGTGCGCGTGCGAGCGGTCACCACAATGGGTTCGTTAGCGGACACAAGCTAACCGCACTAAAGGACGAATGCCTCGCGCAGTTTAGCTCCCTCCTGCCTCGCTCGCTACGTCTCTCCTCCCATTGTGGCTGGGATATGAGCGTCCGCAACGAGCTGAATCTCTTGGAAGACGAAAGGGCTGGGATGAATGCGCTGTGGCGGCGCACCCGGCGCGCAAAGATTATCGCTGAGCTGATTAATATCGCGCGAGAGGCTTTGTTATGTGCGCCGTTCAGGAGACTCTGCGGGCGGTTTTTCGCGACCGCGGGGAAACTGCGCGTTCCCGCGGATAAAGAAGTTGGGCCTGCTGTTCTCCCAACTAAAGAGATTCAAATCGATAAAAATGTAATTACTGCCTTTGGAAACCTGTCGGGATATACCTATAGCGAGACTTTGAAGGACATTGTTTTTGGAGATAAGCGCGGGATGAAAATAAAGCAGTTATTGCACGATACTAATGCATCGAGTACTGCAAGTGTTATTGCAATATTCACGCTTTATATTCGAACAATAATACTAATACTAAAAAGAGACACTTGATCACTAATGATATTTGATCCCCTAGTAGGCTTTCAAAGGATCATAAGGCTTATGGGGATCAATAGGGCATTCAAGTAGCTAACCCCTTATGGCTTGCAAATGATCCAAATATTCAAATTTTGGAAATATCGCCTTTCCACTGCGCTACCAACCAGATATTAAGAGAAATTATAAAACATTTTTATGATAATATCTGGGTAATCAAATTATTATTGAATATTAGTTTTAACACAAGAAAGTACGAGCTGACTGAAATTGCTGATGTTAAAAAAAATACTTGAACTATCATTGAACTTAGATCTCCATTAAAAAGGTTCCAAGTTTTCCACATCAAATACTTGCCGTTAATAATATACACATGAATTACATCTATCTTACGTATTTAAACTATATTCAATTACATCGTTACTTTGTTTGAGGTTAACCAACTCCACGGAACCTGTACCGCTAATCAATTTTCATTCAATCAACACAAAGTTACATCTAATATCAAAGTGCGCGCGGCCTCAAGTTTATGAAGCTTACAGCAGTTTAGGAGCTAGTTCGAAATTGATTGCAAATAACTGCCCCATCGTGATTTTCAATTTGCGTAACTGATCTAGAATCGCGTGCTAAACTTTTATTACTTCTGCGTTTGCTCTGTGTATCTGACCCTCGTAAACATTGTTCTCACACTAGCAAAGTGGACTTGGACAGATACATTGAAATTAGCTGAATCACAATAAAATTTTCTAAACCTACTACAATCGATCCTTGATTAGTATAACCCTTGATATGATTGTTTAAAATATACTCATATAATTCTTGTAAAAATTAATTTTGAAAGAAGTAACCGATACATTGATAATTAAAAAATGTTCTGCATCACCAGTAAATTTGCGAATGCTACGACATCTGATCTTTTCTAAAATTTATATAAGAATCATTTACAGCCATTGAAAAAGAATGCCATATAAGAGATTAATCACGCATATTATAAATCAAATAATTCCATATAGAATCAATTTCCTCACTCGCACAACAGAGGGAAACCCCCAAATTTTTGAACATCCATCAAATTCAAGACACAGCTCTGGCCGTAGTCGTGCGCGTCGAGCCTTCGGTGCAGAGCGCAGCCAGCCAAAGCAAAAAGGCGGCCGTCACGTCGTCTCCAGCGCCTGCAGAAGCCCAGGGAAGCTGCTGCCGAACTATACGAAAGCCCTTTCCTTGCCCATTTTCCTCTCCCCCCCTCTCACTCCAGGTTTCTGCTGGACGCGTTCGGGGGCCTCGAACTTTGGTTGCGCGCCGGTGCGGTTTGACCACAGTTCCGGTCCACTCGAATTCCCGCTTAATTCGCTCAAGAAGAGAGAGAGAGAGAGAGAGAGAGA
>UELV01174601.1:12048-45222 GCA_900490015.1 Megastigmus stigmatizans | reverse complement strand
AGAGAGAGAGAGAGAGAGAGAGATAGGGAAAGCTCGTGTCGGTCCGCCGGAGGCCACGCAGCTAGGAAACCTAGCCTCTGACTCGAATGCCAAGTACGTAGATAAGTGCGCTCAGGTGCATTTGCTATATATATACGCTGGTTCCTCTCAACCTCTTCCTCCTCCTCCTCCTCCACAATCGAAGCATCTCTCCGTGTATTCGGCATGCGTATATATGCGCGAACATACATAGAGATTCCAAAGTGCCGCCCCCCCCCCTCGCTCGGTTTGTCAGTTAAATCATGGAGAAAGAGAGAGGAGAGGAAAGTGTTTCGCGAATATATTCTATTTTTCCTACGGCCAGCCACGAGCGAGCTAACGATGACGGGTGTGCGATTTTGTTTGATGAATTCAATAGCCGCGCGCGACGCGGGTCGCGGATCGGAGACGCCCAGCTACTTCGATATTTTGTTGAACCGACTGACTATACGCCTTTGGATCGCATCCGTCCGCGTGTCTGCGCGATAGATTTGTCGACGCGTGCCGTTTCCGAATATAAACTGATTTATACTTCAGCGAGGGTTTGGAATTTTGACGAGCCGCGCATCGATGAATATCTCGTTAATCGATGAATACCCGTTGATGATCGATGACTTCAGCTGTTCTGATAAAAAAAGAGCTTCACTATCGAACAATTCTTAAGATACTTATTGTTAACTTCCACGTAGTTTCATTCTTATGATTCGTCAAAAACAAACGTTTGTCCGATAATTTATAATACACCTTTACAGGTATAAGTATCTTCATTGTCGACTTCTCCAATATCTTTCTGAAACATTAGCTTTCGGAGAAACTTTATTGCCGCGGTAGAGCAATCGATACGACGCGTGTATAGAGCAGCCTTTTAAGAACAGAATCATTCCAGCTTAACGCACACTAATCATCAAGTTTACGCTTTTTCTTCCACCTCTGCCACATTGTCTCACACGTCTATCGACAACAGCCTTATAAATTTCGGACAAAATCGCCACGGCGCGGCGCACAATGTTTTATTAATCATGGTCCCCCGCTTACATACTTATTCTCGGCCTGCGCACCTCGAGTGTGAAAATCGCCCTATAAATGCAAAATCCGCCGCGGTAGAAAATAGACGTAAACGTCGTCGTTTCAGCGCTGGTATATATACCGAAAGTCAATTTACACGATTCGTTGGCCCTGTTGGCTCGTGGGAGCGTGAAATCGAAAAGGTGCAGGCGCGCGACCCACTGACCGGACGTAACGCGACTTCCTGTCGACGCGGAGTAGACACAGCAGCGCCTGTATGCCTTCCGCACCATCGCCGCGGGAACCTGCACCGCTACTGTGGCCAGTTCTAGAGCTAGAATTCGAAGCTGCTACTGTTGCCCTTGCGACCTTTTTCCCGCGCGTAGTACAGTCACCTCTTTGCGAATACCCCCGCGGCGACGACACGCGCTCGATGTCTTCAATTTTGCTGCGGATGTCTAAAGAGTATATACGCGAGCGTCGAGCAGCATGCTTGTATAGATGTTGGTGGGGGAGTGGAAAGTTGCGAGGAGGGTGCAGAGAGAGGGAGAGAGAGTCTAAGTTACTTTGACTTCCGTTTCTGCATGATATCGCGCGAACATCTCGCTGCCGCCGCCGTCGCTGCGTTTGATCCCATGTAGCCTGGCAAGCGGTGCTTTATCGAGCTTTGCCTGGAAATCTCTCTCTCTCTCTCTCTCTCTCTCTCTCTCTCTCTTTTAAATTGTATTTATCCCCATTTTTACTTTATGTATGATACACATTTTATATGTTTTTGACTAGCGTCACTAATTTTTACATTTATTGTTATTATTTGTATTTATATTTATTTCAATTTTAAATTTACTTTATTAGGTGTAGTACAGCGCATGAGGGCATGTCCTCACTCAATTAAATATATGTATATTACTATTTTGTTATGTGCAAACTATGTATTTATATGCAACAACTATACTGGACCACTGAGTCCATAGTTGAATAAAGATATACTCTACTCTACTCTCTCTCTCTCTCTCTCTCTCTCTCTCTCTCTCTCTCTCTTTTATTTATTATTTTATTTTATATTTTATATTTTACATTGTTTTATTTTGTTTTATCTGATTTAAATTTGTATTATTACATTTTTATATAATTTTGTAAGAAACTTGCAAATAAATTCATATCTATCTATCTATCTGTCTATCTCTTTCTGCACTTTGCTTGTATCGATAGATCTGAGGAGCTCCACGAAAAATAATATCGCAGTCTCTGCATTCCAAGTAAGTTAGAGCAATCATAAAGATCCTGGTATACGAAGAGAAAAGTTTCTGATAAAAATGATTAACTGTGTCGAGGCCATCGTAGGACGATGGAAACCGTGCATGTTAAAATTGCTGCGTGATGAAGGGATTTGGTTACAAATATTAAATAGTGTAGTTATGTTTATATATATTAATAATGCATGAAAATTATAAATTTTTAACTTTTCTATAGTTAATGTCTCATAAAAAGTACATAACAAAAGTTTCTACGCTGAAGGATAATTTCACAATGAAGACCTAATATGGGACAGTTTATGTATTTTAGCTTTATATTTGTAATATAAATTTAAATGACTATGGTGCAGCTATACGGACGAAGACCTATTTGTAGATAATCTACGTATTTTTTTTACAATAATAAAAGTAGAAGAGTTGTAACTTTGGAAAGCTGCCATAGTCTAATGAGTAATCTAATTATCTTATCGAAATCTTAACCATTCCACAGAATGGTGTTTCTGTATCCCATAACTGCCATCAATGCATTAAAACCCGCCTTTTCCGATACATCTCTAGCTCCAACCACTTTTTTTCCTATACTCCACTCTCTCGGGAACTCGAGTCGCAACGCAAACTCCCTTCATCCGCTACACACACACACACCCACTCTGTAGGTCATCGCAGCAAAACAAAATGGGGATGGAGGTGATCAGTGCGCCCATAGCTCTCCTATCGACCAATCTTCGATATATTTCGAAACGGCCGCTGCAGCTTCAAAGCCGGAAATATCCACGAATACACGTCGGCGGCACGTGTGTATGTGCATCAAAGTCAGAGAGCTCCGTTTCCACCAGCGAGTTGTTCATTACAAGATGAAACCCCCTTCTCTCTCTCTCTCTCTCTCTCTCTCTCTCTCTCTCTCTCTCTCTCTCTGTTTGTGTCTATACACGCATTCTCGTCCGTCTGTGGCTCTGTACGCGAGCGCGTACGCGAGAAATTACAGTCGCAAGCTGCGTGCACACCGCCTGTATATACCCGGTCAACGCATGCGGAAGCATCCTGTACAAACACACACACAAACACAGGAAGGCGCGTGTCTCTCATGTCGTGTACGCTCGAATCGATGCCATATATATATATATATATACGCGACGAGCGGCAGGGGACTAATGTTTTGAAATATTGTGCGTGCGTATACTGTCATTATCGAGTACATAACGTTGTTACGAGCACGCGCGCGATGTAAATAAATCTGGATGAAAATGACTTTTGTCGCGTGCTCGTACACTGCACCTCTCCCCCCGTGTGCAGTCTACTCTTCTCTGTATTAAATTTAATATTGATAGATAGTCACGTGAAATTTCGTGGGAATGTACAGGGGTCTGTTTTGCACCGGGGTGCGGTGCGAGAGATTGGATGCTTGTTGTTGTCCGGTGTGTCACGTTTTATGGGCGAGCTTTTCGAAGCTAACACTATAAAATGTGAAATGGGAAAACTGTTTTTGCGCTTTAAGATAACTGTGTGTGTGTGTGTGTGTGTGTGTGTGCGCGCGCGCGCGTGCGTGTGCGTATGCGTGTCTGTGTCTGTGCGTGTGTGTGTGTGTGTGTGTGTGGGTACGAGGAGAGAATAGTTGGAAGAGGAATGTCGATGTGGCACGTTCGCGTTGTTCGCACTCTCGTTTTACGTATTATTGGGGAATGCGGAATCCGATAGTTTAGTTAAAAAAAAAGAAAAGTGAAACAGGGCATTTTTAACGTTTCCTTTTGTTGCGCTACACATTGATGCATCTATTACGTGATAAACGACTGTTGATGATTTACCTTTATCATTATTTTACATTTTTTAAGTAATAAATGTAAATAAAAAAAAAACATATTTTACATTCGTTTTTAAATAATGAAAAGTTTAAAGTATGTAGAGGTCAAGAAATAAAAAAATATATGTATTTTGAATTAAAAAAAATTTGGCACGGAATGTTTTTCCCATAATATTTGTGTACTTTGTCTTTTAGGAAAATGACGCATGTTGACATAATTCGCAAACAAGTTATTTTTTTTTTGGCCTATTCCTCTTCGAGGAAGCAAAGGATTTTAATAGCTCGAATCATATCAAATATTCGGTAGATTAATAAATATGCGTAAACCGTTGCATTGCTCGCGCCATTTGCAGTAAATCAAATATTTACATGGTAAAATGTGATAGATGAGCTTAAAAATGGAAAATCTTTTTTATTTGCTGAATACTTACTCTTCAAGCTTCTATATATTCTACATCAAAACTAAATCAACATATTTATTTTTCAGGGTTCCCTCTCTAGTCGGCTCCCTCCACCTTTTACTGTTCTACAGTTAATCTGTCGATTTCTTCTTAGGTGCACATAATTTCTCCTGGGCCTTGCGAATATTAGTTCCTTTCTGCATAGATTTTTACACCCCTCGCGAGGCCCATGAAGAAATATGTGTTACGCAGCAAAAAAGTAGCGTGAGTGTTTGTCGTCTTGTTAGAGCTTAAAAACAGCAATTCTTCTTTATCTTAATTTTGAAATTTAAATTTAACTTTTATTTTTAGTACAGGTTTTGACCACCTACTAGTTACTTAAAAATCATAGAACCATGTGTGTTTGACGTCTATGGGCATTGGTGCGTTAACAGTAATTTCAAATTATGTATACTTATGTAGTATTTCTTTATTTATATGTTTTATTAATTTTGTGTTTTATATAATTGTTCAGCTTGACGAGGAAAGTAATTTTTTAAGACCTTCGAAACATCGCAATTTTTAAAATTTCAAATCAAATTGTAATTTGGTTATCTGAAGATCGTCTTTTATTTATTCAACTTTAATACATATTAACTGGATCGATAACATCTACTATACTTATAACTTTATTTTTCAGCTGGAACTGGAAATCTACATTTTCAGCGTATTATTTCGTACATTTGACATGTCTAATTCCAATAATTCCAGTAAGTAGTTATTATTTGATACCATAGAATTAGAAATGCGCTTATATTTTCCAAAGTTCATAAACAGGAAGAAACCGCTATCATTCAAAATCGACTTTCCTAATTATGACCAACCACATAATGCCATTAGTATCAACGTATAAGCCCCAACTCATCGAAACTTTCCATTCCCTAACGATATCGCAAAGTCAAAGCGCGCTTAAAAAATTTCAAACTCAACTCCTTCCCCCCCGGTGTAATCAAAAACTTTATCGCTCATACACGCGGGGGATGTATCGTCTAAATAACGACGCGGCGATCCCAGCTCGCCACTCCACAAAAAGCACAGCAACGCGAATCAAAATATAAAGAGAGAGATGAAGGGTGGAAGAGCAGGAGAGCGTGCGGAAAGAGCAGTGGGATTCGCAACGGAGCGCGCGAGAGCTCCGAGGCAAATAAAATTCTCCGGGGCTTGCTTGCACTCCCTCGCTATGTGTGCTGCACACTGCACGCGCAACTGGAAACTCAAACAGCATCGCTGTCAAAAATCTTCTCCTCTCTCCCGTTTTCCGCTGCTGCTGCTATCGCCATTGGAATTTTCATCGGATACATATACGCAAAGTCTCGTCGTCGTCGCTCTCTCCCCCGACTGTTTCTGGCGCTCGTGTGCGTGACAGTCATCGACCAGCTATTCCGGATATTGGATATCGAGTTTGCATCGATAGATTGAATCATAGCGAGTTCTGCAGAGAGACAGAGAGAGAGAGAGAGAGTGAGAGAGAGAGAGAGAGAGGGGGAGCAGAGTTCTGCCGATGCCCCGGCAGGCGGCCTCCTCGTTTTGCCGAGCGCCTGCTGGCCAGCGCCAGATCTCCGTTACAAATCGAATTTCCCCGGCTGTCTCGACACTCTCTCTCTCTCTCTCTCTCTCTCTCTCTCTTTCTAGCTTCACCGTGTATACAGACTCACACACTCACAGTCTCTAGCGCCGTGCGCGCGCGCTCGTGCAAACGTATCTGCAGTCAGTAGAGTTGAGAGTATAAGCACTCGTCGATTCGGTTCCGGTGAGATACTGGGTCTATATATATGTACCAATGTATGTGCACCAACGACCGGGATGGAAACTGTGCCTCAAATGCTGCGTACGTATATAGACTCTACGGAAAGTCCTGGCTACGTACTTTTTCCTCTCTCTCTCTCTCTCTCTCTCTCTCGGTCTCTCTCTGTCTCTCTCTCTCTCTCTCTTTACTTTAATCAGAAAACTCTAGGGTGGACGGAGGAAAAATTATATTCAATACAACCGGTGTGTATGCTTGAGCGACAGCGTTGAAAAAGTTTTGCTGCTACCTATGCCAGCCTCACGAGGATGTTAGACCGAGAGAAAGAGAGAGAGAGACGCTCCCCCAAGTTTTCGATACGCAAATTGTTCCTGCACTTTCTTAATCAATTTTCAATCCGCTTCTTCAAGTTTGCGCTCTTCGCTACTTCCGAGTATCGCGGTGCTTCACTTTTATGAATCTCGAGGATAAAAATTTCATGTTCTAATTTTATTGCTCGCTCGACGATGCTATCCAAGCATTACACTTGGAGTTTGTTTGATCGCGTATCCAGATTTTAATACTTGGGAAGTTAAGTTAGTAATTCATATATTGATTATTTTCGATCTATTGTATAATGTTCCGTTAATCTAATTCTACAGCAGAAGGTTCTAAAACACTATTGACTTTAAAAAAATAAAAAAGAAAAAAACTTAATCGGCTGCCTCAAAAAAAAAAAAAAAAAAGTATAAAATTAATTTGCTAGTTTCGTAAGTTTCGTAAAAAAAAGAACCAATAAAAAAGAAGGCCCCATAAAAAGCGTTATATAGACTTGGCCGAGAGCAAAGGTGTGCTCCGGCTCCTGAATCAGTTTTAGGAATAGTAGCACACTTACGACCCTACCGGAATCCTCTTCAAAGGCTCTTACATTGCACTTATGGCGGACTTTCCGGCGGATAGTAGTTTGCACGTCGCGAATTCTGGGAATCCCTGTGTGAAGGTCCGGCACGCAACGGCTTTGCTCGCTGCGCAGTCCTCGTATCGCCGATTGCATGCTGGAGGAGGATGATGACGATACCTTTGAAGCACGAGCGGCCGCGAGCCCGTTTCCTCTCTGCCTCTCTCTCTCCCTCGAATTCTCCTGTGCTTGGGTGTTCGAGCTCGAGTCTCGGAGCCATGTATATCCCCGACCAGCAGCAGTAGCAGCGAGTAGGAGTAGCGGCAGCTGCAGCCAATGCTTTGTTGCATAGCCCGCAGCCTGCGCATAATTCGGCAGTTTTACAAAGACTTCTCTCTTCTCTATCCAGGAGGTCTGACCTTCTTCAACTCGGTTTGCGGAAATCCACTGGCTCTTCCGCTACCTCCTCGATTGCCTCTATTCGAGCTTTACTTCTTGGGTGGAAGTAGCGCTTCTCCACTCCGTGGCCATTCCACAGTAGGTGAGTAGAATTTACTTGATGGATCTTTCCTGTTATCTGTTACTTTTATTGCTGCCGATGCGGTCGCTGCTACGGTTTGTACGGCGAAACAAACAATTTTCTTGATTAAATTCTCTATGAACAGAGGATGTGCGTATTGCGAGAACAGATCGCAGTTTTTAGACGAAACTTGTAACATTTATCTACATCCTCCGTAGTAATATAATACCTACTATGGAGAGACACAACAAATGACATCACACTGTCCCGTAGCCGGATTTGTTTATACTTGAGATAATCTTAATGGTCTATTTACATAAACATGTATGTTTTATTTATACAAACAAGTAATTAATATGCAATTACGATACTTTAATTGTTTAAACAATTACTGCATGTTTATGTAAATAGACAATTAAGATTATCTCAAGTATAAACAAAACAATCCGTCTACGGTGTGACGTCACAGTCTCTCCATAATAGGTAAAATACTGGGTGGTGGAGAGAGAGAGAGGAGGGTGGGAGGTAGAGAGTGAGCTGTGCAGTGGTCGATGCATTACGCATTAGTTATTGCGCTCAGTCCAGTACTCGAACTTCTTAGCGCTGTAATTCGGCGAATTGAGTATTTTAATTCGGCTCTCTCTTTTACACTCTCTTCGCAGTCGACTATTGCCTTGTAGCTGGAGCAACCTCGCATCTTTTCAAATAATTTTTACAGAAGGCTAAAGTAAGTAAGTAAGGAGAATTAAATAATTAAAACAGTTTTTTGTATAAAAATTGAGATGTATAGCAAATCCTTTTTTTAAGAGAATGAGCCGCGAATGCAATTTTCTTGTTACTATTATTTTTTAAACAGATAAAACCATAACTTAAAATTAAAAAAGGTTGAGTAAGGATAAGATAAAAATGCAAATAATGACCACAGGTTTATCTTTTACATGTATATTGTTGGACAAAAAATGTTTTTATAGCATTATACAAAACTTATATCGAAAAATCCATATCGTATAAATGTTTCGCCAAATTAAACAAGTCATATGCGTAGATTTCTAATAACGTCGCCGTTAACATCAGTATTTTTGAATGTTGATTTAATTTTATTATCAATATCGGATTTATGAAGAGTATAAAATTGCTTGAATACATCTAAATCTTTAAGAATACATTTCGTTTTATCCACACCTTCGGCCTTTAATACATCTTTCAAATATTCCAACATAATATCGACGCAACGATTCACTATAACTGAATATTTTTCAAGCTGGGCCAGTCGCTCGGTAATACACTCACGGATATCTCTGAGTCTGTCAAAGGTGGCTTGTTGCATGATGATTCCCGGAGTATGCTCGTTCTTCTTAACTTTTTTTGCATGGCACTACAAACAATGGCTTCGCCTCATCCATATTTTAACTTTCCTGCTCTACAGGAGTGCTATCTGACTTGTCGAAAATAGCGATTGCTCTAGCCTCATACGCCGTTGTGTAATGCAATTCATGATACGGTAATTCTGTTTTTGTTGGTTCTCCAAGTTCTTGATAGAAAGTGTATGAGTGATACAGGTGGGCTCTCATCGCATCCATCTGGTCGACGATCAGTTCCCAGCTGTGTATATCCAGAGTCGCGTACCTCGTAGGCTGTCCTAAACTGCAAAGTTTTATAACTGGTTTGTAATAGTCGCCATCGTACTCGAGTCCAACAGTAGCTCTCTTCGAATTTGATTTATTTAACGCGTATGTAATTGAAACCAACATATTACACAATGGTGCACTTTTATTTGCCATTTTGCTCGGAATGGAACTTTTTGTACAACAAGACTGACAGAAGATATCACGACGTGTACGCGCACGCAGGGTAACCTCAGACAACTGATTTGAGCTCTTGCGACCTGCTTATATAAAGGTGGCTGGAGAAAAAGATGACGGTTATAAGATGATGACGGTTATAAGATGATGACGTGAAGAACGGATAGGAAAAGATAAAGATTGGCGATTATAGCTTTTTCGCGAGATTAAATTACATATAAAGAAACCGCTCTGCGAAAAAATTAATCGCAAGATCACTTCCCTTTCCCCCTTCAGCTGTGCGTGGGCGGCTAAGATAAAAGAATGACCGTTATAAGACGACACGCCACAGGAATGAGACGGTTACTAGTTTTTTCTCAGGATTGAATAATAAGAATATATATATAAGATGATGACGTGAAGAAGGGATAGGAAAAAAATAAAGAATGGCGGTTACAGCTTTTTATCGAGATTAAAATTACATATAAAGAAAACCGTGCTGCGAAATATTAGTTGCAAGGACACTCTCCTTTTCCCCTTCAGTTGTGCGTGGGCTGCTAACGCCACAGGAATGCGACGGTTACTAGTTTTTTTTCGCAGGATTGAATAATAAGAAATTTCACATTTTATATTCTAATAATTATAAAACTAAGTGTACATAAAATTACATAAGATACATAGCGATTAAAATATAAAGAAGAATACAGATATTGAATAAAAAACAAGTTTCTACATATATTTCAGTATCGAAGTACACGTTTGGTTACAGAAACCTCTACCAATAAATTTTTTTCGTTGTAAAATGTTCATTTTACACTGTTTTTTACTTTTTAGTCTATTTATAAGCTTTTTATAAAAATTTGCAGCTATCTCATCGTTGCGATACGAATTTCTTCCAAAGACACGACAAAACGAGCGTAAAGAATTACCGCTGCACAAATGATACAAAAACATAATACAATACTCGTCACACACCTGTGAATCCAAACTTTGTAGCGTTTTCTCATTCCATTTGTATCGTGCGCAGTTTTTTCTAAGATAATCGAGATGCTGTCCGATATAGGGCGCGACTTCATAGCTGGCGAAGTATGTTCCATTGGCTTTTTTATCGATGAAAATTGCAATCCAGTGCGACCCCGGTTTAGCCGATGAATCAATATTTGCGATTATAACAACAGGTACACTTAAAATTTTAGGTATACGGTCAGCCGCATAAACACCTACTGCATTTGCCCTGATCCCCTGGAGTGCACACGTTATCTGTCGCGTGTTCATTTGTATCCACTACAGGACTCCCAATAGCGTAAAAATCGTCCTCCTCCTCCTACTCCACCTCCTCCTCCTCATCCTCCTCGGGTGCTGTTTCGCTCGTCTCAAACTCGATATCGTCGACTTCGTCAACGGAGGCAGTACTCGCTTCATCGAAAGACACACTGCGCTGTCTCTGCTCCTGTTTGTAGCGCAAAACCGACTGATAAAATATCTCGATATTTATAAATGGTACGTTTCGCCAATCCTCCGACACAAGTGTATACACTCACTTTCTTATTTGATGTGCCCGTCGCAGCGCACAAAAATCTTTTTTAAACTCGAAATTTTTTTTGCGCATGTGCAATACACACGCATACATCCGCGACCCGCGGGGTCAACGGAAAGCAGTTGATCCACGTGCATCTCATTAACACGTACGATTGAATCATTGCAAACCGAAAACGCACTATCTGTTTAGAGAGAAACGATCTTGTATTATACATTCCTTGACGTATGCATATGTGGGTATACGGCAAATCGCGGCTTGAGGAGTAATACTACACCTCCGTCCGATAAAAGATTGGGGATCCGATCTCTGTATATACAATCGAAAAAACGATCGGGTTAGAATCGGATTATCAAACGGCAGCCGTTATCTTAATTTTTTCGAAGAAGTGTTTTCGACAGTTGTTACTAGAGCTCTGCGTGACGGTGAAGGTGCGATGCATGGTATTATTAATATGTATGTGTCCAAATTCTCGACTCGAGAAGTAATACTATAGCTCAGCAATAACAAACGAGTGCATATACGATCAAAAAAAGCCGCGCATGGCCAACCGCCAACCGGTGACGGTTATCTTATTTTTTCCATGAAGTATGACTAACGCAAAGGTGGGGTTCATCCCCGCGCAGAATATCAGCGAACTTGCTCCCATGGCAAATCTTTTCAGTAACCATAAGGACAGTGGCGAGATCGGACGTACCATTCGTAATGTTCGATAATCGGATTGAACGCGAGTGTCTTACGTGTGAACAGTGCTATAGTGCGGCGAAGATGCAGCTTCGCGTGGCGGCGTCGGCTGCGCACGATGGCCTATCCGTTGTTGAAGCAGGAACTGCGTTTTTTATTAGACCATGTGGATTCCGGAGAATCGTACGTTTTTACACGCGATTGTTCTGGAACGTGCAACCAGCGGTCTTTGTAGCTGGGGAATTACTCGCGGAGATGGGTATGCAGTATATGAGTATCTGCAGCCAACTCAACCGCTTATGAAGAGATGCTTGGTAACTTGTACATATTTTTAAAATTTATGATTTTAAGAAAAAAGGAAATATTTTATTTGTAATTTGTTTCATAAAAAATTTTTTGACTCATTTTTTACGAGTAAAAATACATTTTTTGTATAAAAAATAATTTTTTAAATTCAGAATTTTTTACAGCAAGACGCGCGTTGCTGATGAACGACAGTCCCGCGATATCTGAGTCGGGAGCTGAGGCTATTTACGTTGCTTCCGATGAAGAAGAAAGTGACGGCCGTGCGAACCCCGTATCTCGTCAGTTGAACTACGGCAATGATATCACAAATGTCGGGACAAGCGAAAGCGAGTCCGATATTTCCGAAAATGAGGAGGAGGAGCCATCACGGGAGCCGCTAGACTTGAGCCCCCCGGTGCAGCCAGGTGACGACGCTGTGGATATAGAAAATGCCGAGGCAGAGGCTATTATCAGCATTCATTCTTCGGCTACATCGTCGTCGTCGTCGACGTTGTCGTATGAATTTTCATCCGAGGATGAAGTCGTGGACGAACAACCGCTTGGTTTACGTGTGCGGCGCTCAATCATGTCTACATATATAGAACCGCACCTCGCAGTCATGAGAACGATGCAACGAGCCGCAGGAGCTTCGACGAGCACCGAAGGCGTCATCGAGCCGGAGCGACAACAGCTGTTGCATAGTTTTTATTATCGCCGAACGTCACCTCGAGAAAGGGAGTACCATAACATCGAGGACGGGCGACGCTTGGTTTACAACGCCTTCGACGGAACCAATATTCTGCATCGTCACGTTAACAAACGTAAGTATTTTTAAAAATTTTTATTTTTTTAAATAAAATTGTTTATTTATTATTTTTTAAAAAAAAGTAATTCGTGTTCGACAAAACATCATTAGGGTCCGGCGAGCCACCTTTTTTTGACGGTCGGGCGACACTACGAACAGCAGGTATAGATTTGAGGGGGATCATAAATCTTTGTTTTGACCAGACCTCGAGACACTTTGAAACTATATTAAATTTACAAGGTGTTATAAAAACGAAATTTTTTTGCTCTTCTTGCAACAAAAGATGCCATCACATAGAGCAACACCAGTGCAAAACAATTTGTTCGAGTTGTTTTGTTTCACCCGGATGTAATACGGAAAACGTTGATATTATTAAATGCGTAGATTGTAATAGGAATTTTTACGGTAATCGATGTTTCGACAATCATAAACGAGACGGGTGTTGTAAGAAAAAAAAATAAAAAATTGTGCGACGTAGTTAAAGTGTGCGAAAGATGTTTGATAGTCACAAAAAGATTTCGCGCACCGCACGAGTGCGGTATTAATTGATGTAAATATTGTATGCGCAGTCATAGTGTCAATGAATTATGTTATATGCAACCAATAAGATCCGCACAGAGTCAGCTCGCGCGAATAAAAAAATATTTATTTATTTTCTATGATTTCGAGACGCGTCAAGATACAACTTATCAGAATCACGCGACAACTAAGCTACACATACCTAATCATTGCGTTGCGCAGCAAGTGTGCACCGACTGCATCGAGATGGATGATATTTCGCAGTGGTGCCCTGCTTGTGGCATACGCGAATTCGTTTTTCGCGATCACCCTGTGAAACATTTGCTTGAATTGTGCATCAGAGATAAATCTCAATTTCACCAAATCGTGTGTATAGCACACAACGCTAGTGGCTTCGACGCGCAATTTATATTGAAAGAATTAGCCGAAAGATCGGATTAAAGTACGCCTAATATTATTCTTAACGGACAAAATATAATTACAACACAACACGGATGTACAAAATTCATCGAAAGTTTGAATTATTTTCACATGAAATTGAGTGCTTTACCTGCTACCTTCGATCTGCCGGCTAGCAGCAAAAAAGGATATTTCCCGCATTATTTTAATACTTTCGAAAATCAGGAATACGTCAGTCTCTTGCCAGATGTGCGCTTTTACGTGCCCGACTCGATGACCACCAGTGAGAGAAATACTTTTTTTGAATGGTACAACGAAAATGCCGAAACGCACGTTTTTGATTTCAAACACGAAATTGTAGAATATTGTCGTATGGACGTTGAAATTTTACGACGGGCATATATAGCGTTCAGAAAGATTTTTCTCGAAGTGGGAAACACCGACCCTTTTGTTTCTGCAACTACTATTGCATCCGCGTGTTCGTATGTATATAGAAAAAAGTTTCCGTCGCCAAACACAATAGATATTATCCCGCGAAACGGTTACAGACGCGCCGATCGACACTCGCAAAAATCAATTGAGTGGCTGTTGCAGTGCGAGCGTGAAATTAACTGCGATATAATACACGCTGGCAGAGCGCGCGAGTTTATGCTACCCGAAGGGCTCTCAGTAGATAGGTACTTATACGCGGCTGCAAATGACGATAAACCCACTGTATCAACTTTTAATAAATAAGATTACATTGAATCCGCGAGATGCGTCTACGGCGGTCGCACCTAAAATTTAATGACCCACTATACAGTTAAATCAAATGAAACGATAAGATATACGGATATATGTTCTTTGTATCCGTACGTGTGTAAAAGAGCTCGATACCCGCGCGGACATCCGCGTATTCTAGTAGGGGCTCAATGTAAGGAAATAATCGGCGAAAATTACGATTTAACTCGTGTGGAGGGATTGGTTAAATGTAAAATTTTCCACCTCGAGACTTGTTTATCCCTCTACTACCGGTAAAAATGCACAATCGGCTACTTTTCGCGCTATGCAGATCTTGCTGCGAAGAAAGTCGAGCCGGTGATTGCGATCACGATGAGATTGCCGAGCGAGAATTCACGGGGACTTGGGTAGTCGATGAAATTCGGAAAGCCGTTCAGCTAGGCTACCGCGTAACCACTATATATGTTATTTGGCAATATAAAATAACACAGTTTGATCAGAATACGGGTGAAGGCCTCTTTGTTTCGTACATTAATTAATTTCTACAGATAAAACAGCAAGGGAGTGGATAGCCATCATCTTGCACCGACGAAAGTGCTAAAGAGAAATATTTATACGAATACGAGCGGGACGAGGGCGTTAAACTGCAGGGCGATAAGATAGAAAAAAATTCAAGCTTACGCGCTGTTGCAAAACTGTGTTTAAATTCTTTTTGGGGGAAATTCGGTCAGCGTAGCAACTTGAAACAGACTGAAATAATAAAAACTCGAGAGTCTCTGCTTAAACTGTTAGTCAGCCCCGAAGAAGTAGTGTTCTACTTACTGCCCGTTAATGACGAACTTTTGTACGCGAATTGGCAATTTAGGGAAGAGGCCATGGAGCCGGCTCCTAATACAAATGTGATCGCCGCTTATACTACTGCACAGGCTCGTTTTAAACTATACACGTATTTAGAAAAATTAGGCTCGCGTATAATTTATTTCGATACTGATTCTTGCGTATTTATATGCGACGAACGCTCCAAAGACGAATACAGGCCTGAATTGGGCACCCTGCTGGGTGACATGACCGACGAGCTCAAGTGTTACGGGCCCGGTGCATACATAGAAACTTTTGTTTCCGGGGGGCCAAAGTTTTATGGTTTCAAGGTCTTAGTACCGTCTACTGGGGGCAGTTTCGAAATGTGCAAAGTAAAGGGTATTTCTTTGAATTATTTAAATTCTTTAAAAATAAATTTTAATAGTATAAAGGAGCTGATCGTTCGCATTTTTGATCATGATAACATCAGTATTGACGATGAAACAGCGAATCAAGACGATATTGTATTCAAATTTAAAGCGATAAGACGAACGCCGGCGCATGACGTTGTTACAAGAGACGAGATCAAAACTTGTGCGATAGTTTTGAAAAAAAGACGTTACATCTCGCCAACTTTCTCGCTACCTTTTGGCTTCAAACGATAAGTTGGGCAAACCAACAATGTAAAAATGTATGTATGTATAATAAGCGAATATTTTTATTACTGTGAATTTTGTATGTACTATAGAGAGCGGCAATGTGATAGAAATTATTTTATAGTACAATATAAACCTGCTGTCATTATTTCATTGTTATCTTATCCTCACCCAATCTTTAATTTAAGTTATATTTAACTGTCTAAAACAAAATAATTTGTCTGCTTAAAACTGCATTCGAGTCTCATTCTCTTAAAAGAGATTTTCTATATATCGACGCCAGCGCGTAACGGTAGAAATTTATCTTAATATAAACGTGCGATAATCGCATAGTTGATCATTTCTCCTTGGACCAACGACACGTCAAAACGAACCATGGGCTCACCAGTAAGTAGCCTCTCTCTCTCTAAAAGTGAGGACTGTAAAAATTATTTGAAAAGATGCGAGGTTGCTCCAGCTACAATGCAATAGTCGACTGCGAAAAGAGTGTAAAAGAGAAAGCCGAATTAAAATACTCAATTCGCCAAATTACAGCGATAAGAAGTTCAAGCACTGGACTGAGCGCAATGACTAATGCGTAACGCATCGACCACTGCACAGCTCTCTCTCTCTCTCTCTCTCTCTCTACCAGAGACTTCTACTTTTACTTTTATTATAACTATTTTTATTTTTATATTCTTTTCATTTTTATCTATATTTTGATCTTTTATCACTGTTTTTCTTTTATCATATTATATTTTATTAGTTTTTTTTTTTCAAAGATTTATTTTTGTTATTATTATTCTGTAAAAATTTACTAATATGCACTCAGTGCTACTTATGTACATTGCTGAAGGGCCAAATGGGGTCACACCCCCCGGTCCAAATAAATTATTATTCTATTCTATTATATTCTCTCTCTCTACCTCCCACCCTCCTATCTCTCTGGAATGTTTATTAATGTTAATTGTTTAGTTAATAATAATAGCCACCACCAAGTATTTTACCTACTATGGAGAGACTTTGACGTCACACCGGCCGGTAGATGGATTGTTTTGTTTATACTTGAGATAATCTTAATTGTCTATTTACATAAACATGTAGTAATTGTTTAAACAATTAAAGTATCTTAATTGCACTAGATTGTATAAATAAAACATACATGTTTATGTAAATAGACCATTAAGATTATCTCAAGTATAAACAAATCCGGCTACGGAACAGTGTGACGATATTTGTTGTGTCTCTTCATAGTAGGTATTGTACTACTTTCCGTTACTAACCCATTGTTATTTTTATCCACTTTCAGAAAACATTCCATCAACAATATTATAGTAGAGTACAGTCGACATAAGTAATATTTCTTAATGTTCATCAACAATATTGTTTGAAATTGTCGTTATAAATTAAGCATTGCACTGTTGTAGCTTATCTACTTTAAGCATTGGATTAATATTCCTCGTAATGATACTTTTGCAGTGAAAATACAGTATTAAAAAATAATATGGCGAAAGAGAAAATCTCAAATGCGAAGAAAATTTTTTTTACAATATATAAGTTTTGAAAAGAGGATATTCTAAGAGCTCATTTTGGAAGGTACGATCTGGATGATCCTTCAAAAACGTGCATTATTTTATTACAATGCATCATTTTGAAGTTTTAGGATTATAATAAAAAAGAGGTCTCTAAAATTTTCTCGGAAAAGCAGGAAAGTCTCTCGAAGAATCCCAGCTCACGTACCCTTTGTTTTCAGAGATTTTCTCCGAGTGATTTCAGCGGAATAATTAGAAATTTCATTCATCTGAGAAATGTAAAATTTTATGCGCTGTAAAACTTTAATCTACCAATAAGAGTGTAACTACGAATAAAGTTAAGAAAAATCAAAAAGTATGGCGATAGTGTTATCAATACGTTGCTTATCGAACTATTCTTTATGTATGTTACTTACTCAGGCCACCGATCAATTCTACACTTAAAAGTAAACCAATCTTAGCGATTAAAAAATGTAGTATTGTTAAAATATTAATTTCTTTCACCTTCATGTTACACGTGTGCACTTTTCTGTATCAGTATTAGTTAAAAAAATAGGGCTGGCAAGATAAGAATGAAGTAACTATTTAATTTCCCGTACTAATCTTTCTTCGCTTTACTTTTAACGAGGCTTTATAATTAAGTCGAGGACTGAAATAGAACGTGTACTTTTAATTAAAAAAGTGAAAGACAGCGAGAGGCTCGGGCGATCTAGAAGGTGTCACACGAGATGATAAAACTGGGCGATACTTCTCGGAGAGGAAAAACTTCTCTCTCACTCCAGACCGTTCCCGGTCACTCTCGGGAAAATCACTGGGTCATTTTCTCCATTCTCCTTTTTCACTCTCGCCGTTTTACGGGTTGGCGCGCTATACTATATATATATCGGCGACACGGCATCAACACCGTCATCCCGTTGTGAGCCCGAGGATCCCATCCGCGCGCACTGCAAGAAAAGAGAGACGGAGTAAGCAAACACACACACAGAGCGAGAGAGAGAGAGAGAGAGAGAGAGAGAGAGAGTAGTACTGCAGCAGTGAGAGAGCAGAACGACGTCTACTACTATAGTATATAGCGGGCCCTGAATTCCGCATGATCACCCTTCGGGGAATTTCCGGCAATTTTCTCTTTTCTCGCCTAGCGTGACACCGCTGATGGCCGGTATAAAGGACGCCACTGACATTATTACAAACGTCCTGGGACGGGCCCATTCGCCACTAGAACAAAAAGGAGAATGTCCAATCCCTTACTTTTTAACGCCTGGCTAATTTTCCGCGCAGCAGAATTCCAGCTCTAATTTCAGAGAGTCTCTCCGGCTCTACGAAACGAGGCCGAGGACGAATGGTATGTGTGTGTGTGTGTGTGTGTGTGTGTTGACGCACAAGTGATATTTCAAACAGCGAATCGCGCGGGAAATTAAAAGAGTTTGGTCGAGGGGATATCGTCTCGTATTTCTCTGGAGGTGATACCGTTGAATTTCTATTATGGATGTAAAAAGTGAGGACTGAATCGAGAATTTAAAATGCAAACTAAATTTTATCGGTATAATTAGCTACATGAAAGTAGTTTTACAGAACTTTGACCGCACATACAATATATTATATATTATTCGAAATATGGAAATTATTATTATTTAAAATATGAAAATTATAATTTCAGAAAAACTAGCAAAAAAAAATGTAATTAAAAGTAAATTGTATGAATTTTATAAAGTAATTGTTGTTTTATATGCAAAGATGTACCTTCAGAGCATTTTCCACCGTATAAATTTTAATCACAGCAATTCCGGTAGTAAGCCAACAATTTTAAGTACTTGCACTTAAGCCTTTGATTATGATGCGCGTGCTTAGGAATTTATAAGTTTTTTATGGTGTCACGAAGAATTTGTTGCGGAATTTGATTTGTTACTTATTTCTTCGACATTAACGATCGAGGGACTTGCTCTAATTACTCATAATACCTGGGTTCATTATTGCAGCTAGTGCTTTTGAGAATTTTATAGTGAGTTTACTCTAAAGTAGGGTATAAACTTCCGAATTACCTATCTAGTCCAAGGGACCAACCATTGTTGACTTTTAGCCCCAGATGTGTTCTTTACTAGTCATGAAATTATACAAGGCGTCAGCGTTTTCATTACAGCAACCAGGCGGTGCGCTCGAAAGCCAAGAAATCCAGAAAGAATACACATACTCAATTAGCCGAGACGCGATCAACAAAAGCTGATAAACCCCATGGCACGCGCGCAATTAATCCGCGCTGCAAACCAAGCGCGCCCTTTAACCATGTAGAAGCTACACATACACACCACACACAGAGCCGCAAAGGCAGATGTAGCGCGCGCGCGGTTGTACCTCCAAAGCCTGCGTATATAACTGCGCACCGAGCGAAAATGTCGAGATTCTCGCATACGTGTCTGCATGGTCACGTTCGGCATTTGGAAGCGAGAGAGAAATACAGTAGCGTCGACCAAGCCTTCAATTAGCGAGATCGCCTTCCGCCTGCATGAGCAGAACGGCTACTTCGCTCTCTCTCTCTCTTGAAATCCTGCACCCATTGGATTACTGGACGCCCAAGCACTGCTGACAGAGAGGGGGGGGGGAGGGTGATAACCCGTTCAATTATTCCTCGATGAAAGCTTGCGGCGATGCTGCTACTACGAAAATCCCTCAGTTAGGTCACGTGGTGGTCCGAGTACGCAACGAGGGATCGGATTACGAGGTGGGACTTGCCCGACGACGACCCAGTACTTATGCACATCCCATAGAGGCTCACGTGTCTATATGTGTGTGTGTGTGTGTGTGTGTGTAAAGAGAGCGCGGGGAGAATGGCGATAACGAAATTATCCACGCGCGACTCCATTCGAAAATCTCTCCATTAGGTTAGCTCGGCGTCATCCGGCCTGGTTGCAGGCTGCTGTTGTGTGCGCGCGCGTCCCTCCGCTTAAAGGGCTGTTTCGCGCCACTCTAATCTCTGCACTCGAACTTTAGCGCTATATATGCAGTCGCGTGTAGCCGAGGGGCTGTACGCGGTCACTGGGAAATCTAATTTTCGTTGGCGAAGCTGTGGACAATGCTAAACGATGGCCTTTTTGCATAACTTTTAGAATGTAGCTTGGTTCTGATGAGAAATAATATTGGTTGCAAAGCTCGGCGTCTGACTGGTATTCGTCTGTTTCTACTTCCGAGTTGTATTGGGTACCATCAATTTGTTATCTTTTATAAAATATTCCTCCTCGTGTGAGAGGTCAGTTATTTTTTTAATTATACATCTCTATATGCGCTATATATGATAGTGTAATTTCGGAATGTCTATATCTTGCAATTTTAATGGGAATCGGCACTAAAGTTGGTTATGAACGTTTCAGTTGTAAAAAATATTATAGGCGTTATATGAAATCCGATTGAAATATTTATGTAGATAAAAGTTTAAGAATAAAATTTAATTTACTAGAGAATCTTTTTTACAGTAGAATTCAAACTATTATTCTATACAATAAAAATCTCTTTTATTCATGTTTTGGTAAACTTTTTATGTTGCAACTGAGAATCGTTCTTAGCAAAACTACGAAAGCCTGAGAGTATAAGTCATTTCACATTTGACATTGACTACTGCAACTGGAGCATTAGAAAATTTGTTTTGTGTAGGTAAATTATGATACCTATATGACTATGAAAATAGAAAGTTAGTTACTTAGATATCTTGAAATACTGAACTGATTTCGATTATTGCGTGAAAAAAAGTATTTAAAGAGCAATAGTTCAATTTTTTCTTCAAAGATTTACGACTCGTTTAGAACACACGCCTATTAAAATTTATTAGGTTAAAATGAAAATATTGTTAAAGAAAACATTAATTTATGGTTATAAAGAGATCTTTCAGTATAATTACTTTAAACGCAGCAACGTGGTTTTTACATCAGCTACATAAACATTTTTTAATGAAACGCGTTTCCTTAGAACCGAGTGAATACTTTTCTCGTTAAAGGCGTACTTAGAATTATCAATTCTTGCGAAAGTAAATTACTTATTTCTATCCTACCATTTGAAGAAATCCATTTCGAGAAAAATCCGAGCTACAGTTTAAATATAAATTCTCTTTCCAAGCACACTCCAAAAACAGAAAAATCACACGCGTATCGCTAAATCTTAAATTGCGTTTAATTCGCTTGCACAATTTAACCACACGACAAATTGAATCTGCAAAAACGAAATAAAATAGGCCAAAACGAAAGAGAGAGAGAGAGAGAGAGAGAGAGAGAGAGAGAGAGAGAGAATCCACGAGGCAAAGCCGATTCTCCGGTCGCTCCCGTATACAGACACTGCTGGGTCAGTCTTCAATTATTCATCGGGAAGCGGATTTTTCGATTCGCGCCGCGATAAAGCGTCGCGGCGCTCTCTCTCTCTCACTCTCTCCAGGCATCGCTTTTACCGAAAATCCCTCGGACGTGATAATGCTATTAATTAATAGATGACGTTCACACGTAGACCGAGAGACCCAGGTACTGAATAATGCATCGAGCAACGACAGCAGCACCAGCAGCAGCAGCAGTCCAGTGTACATACGCGCATATAGCCATGACTACGGCAACGTGGAGAGATAGCTGGGCAAGTAGAGAGAGAGAGAAGGTCGTAAGCACGTACTAGGCGCGGCTACCACCACCACCATCATCAGCAGCAGCAGCAGCAGCAGCCCCGAAACTGCATCACAAGCAGTCTGGGACATGGGACCCGTTGTAATTAGATGACGGACGGGGCGCCGACGTTCTCCTGCTACATACAAGGAGCCTAAGCATTTTCCCGAAGGCTTTTGGGGATTTCCCGTTATGAATCCGCGGGGAGAGAGACAGAGAGGGGGGGGGAGAAGCTTTTGAGCGATGTCGTTTTCGAGAGAAGCCGAGCTGCCGCGGAGAGGCTGCGGGACCAAATTGCTTTGCGACGCATGCGAAACAGGGGAAGGGCCAAGATATGCGGCGGGGAAAATGCGCGGATATGCAAATTGGTTTAAAAGCAGACGAAAATATAAACCGTAAATCCTTTTATTTTTAGCGGCTTTCCGCGTTCGTCTGTTTTGCGCTGTGTACAAAGACTTACACACGTAATATCATACACTTTTCTTCGTTACTTTTTTTGTTGCGGTGTAATATGGATATTCCTGGTAGTGAATAAAGGTCAGCACGCGACAGTGGAAAAGCATATTGAAGAAATAAGCTCTCTGTCGATCTAGTACCGATAGATAAGATACAATTACTCTAAAGCTAAGTATACAATTTCTTAAATAACTGATTTCTTATATGTATAACTACAAATATTTCATTTTAATAGAACATATCATTTTTCAGTTAATAATGAAATAGGTATTCCAGATTTCCCAAGCCCTTGGCAAGAGCGAACGCGCCCTACATAGAGACGCATACAACATGAGAGAACGCGCGCGATAAAGCGATGACACTACTAATGAAATGATGAATCTAAGAGTGTGGCGCGCGGGCACAAAAGGTATATATCCCAGAGACGCTCTCGGGCTCTATTGCTTTAGTCCTGTAATCTCATTGGGAAAGCAGACGGTTGATGTTCCCAGAGACCCTCGGCATAGCGGAGAGGCGCGCGATTTGCATCCTCTTGGCGCGATGCCCGAGAGCGAGCTTCACAGCCGCCACCGCCGCCGCGCCAGAGGTACACAGAGAGAGAACGCTAATGCAAGATGAAGACGGCGAAATAAAGAAGGAAATGGAAATTAAATGTATTCCGAGCTTACCTCGCACTTTCTTTATCTTTCGACCCTCCTGTCTCATTCTCTCTCTCTCTCTCTATCTCTCTCTCTCTCTCTCTCTTTCTCTCTCTCTCTCGCCGCCCGACAACTTGATCATTGTAAATTCTAACATCACGGGATGGAGAGCTTTTAAGCGTGGAAAATGTGTCGTGCTGTCGCTGAAACATTTATGTGCGTTTCATTTGGCGAGACTTTATTAGCCCCGTTGGATATCGTGTTCCTTTCTGTTTATTCAATGTTTTTCCTGCTTCTTTTCTTTTTAACTTCGAAAACAACTTTGAATTTCGCATTATATACTTTGTATACGTAGCTCATTTCAACGTTAAAAAATATGGTAATTCATATGCCATAGTTGTTGAAAGTTTATTTACTCATTTGCTATAAATTCATTTTAATTAAATTATGCGCAAAACGTCAGTGATACCGCAATTTTTCCCGGGTTTTTTATTTGATTATCTCGGCTATCACGTTACACGATTTAATTTAATGGATCGCTTGTTAGGGAATTGAAAGTGTTTTATAAAACGGAACGTCCCAAATTACGTGGGAGAGCAATTAATAGAACTAAAACTCCCGGGGACCCCCGCCCGCCCGCTTGCGCACGAACGCAAAACGTATGATCGAACTTTGTGCGCGCGCGAGAGGCAAACTCATGAAAATATAAAGTTTTTGAAATATGGTTCAAACCGAGATAAAAGTCAAATTGATGTACGGTGGTTCGGTTCCTCCGCACCGATGCATTTTATAGCTATACAATTTGCGCGAATGCTTATGTGCAGGCGGGCTAATTTAAAGGCACTCTCTTTTCTTTTAGTGAAATTGGTTAGTCACGCGGGCTGAAAGTTTTTCTGTAGAACACCAGGTACACGGAGAGAGATAAAATATCCCAAGGCCCGAGGAATATCGTTCAACGAGTGTGAACACTGCAGTTCAAACGTGATTTTAGATAATTGGATGTTTCGCGAAACTCGAAATGTTGGGGCTTGAACAAAGGCCGAATGCTTATGGAATTACATAATTTTCTCTGGCGAGCGATTCAAGAAGTAGCTGCACCTAGATAAAGAAAATAAAGAAAAGAATGTATGAAAAAATAAATTGAAAAACATTGATATGAAAAGGAAGACTTTATAAATATATATATATTTCCTCGTACCGCAGGAATACAAGCTGTACAAAATTACATTTTTAATTGAATTTTTTTTACCTTATGCGATATGATTGAATTATTTCGTTTGCCAATTAAATGAAATTTTTTCAACTAAAAGATAAAATGCTGTAAAACTGTATACGATACTGCAATATAAAATATGTTTTACATTGCAAATTGCTCTTTCAGCCTTTCATTCTAAAGTAAAATAAAAACAGAAAAAAAATAATCCGACTCAAATTAAATTTAAAAAACCGATTTCATACAATCCCTCTAAATCTTAAGGCTCTCACGGTGCTTTTAATCTCAAGTACTTCGCTACAGTGCATACGCAAATCTGGAGCAAGACTCTAAAAGAAAGTACAACCCGAGGAAATAACAAAGATTTTTCTAATGTCCGGAGTGTCGACTTGAAAAAGGAAATATCTCAACTACAATGAGAGAAATGGAAAAAGAAACATTTCTACACGGAGAAGCATCGCTAGAGGAAAGACGTGAAAAAAATTATGCGCAATCTATTTGATATAATTGGTCTAAAACCTGAGATCCAAAATTGTGAATGTTGGACTCTAAAGGGAAATTGCGGAATTAACATACACTCGTTATTTTGAAAAATATATCCCAAAGAAAATAATACAAAGCGAACGCGATAGTAAATATAAAGAAGAAAAGAAAAATGCCTGAGTTAACATTCTTCGACTTTTAAGAATAGCATTAGTGCATTACACTAATGAAGAACAATCACTTGCGGGCAAAACTTTTAACATAAAAAGAACAGATTATACAATGAACCAATACTTTACCGTAAAAAAACTTTGAAGATCGATATGTACATGAACTTTAAATAAAATATATAAATATCATGGTAGTTCTACGAAGTTTTTGTTGGTCACGAGAGCAAATATAAACTCACATCCACCAACAGTCCCAAGGACAATCTTACCAAGCAGCTCATAAATCGGACACGACTCGAATTTGATTTCCAAATCAAGCGCGTGTATTTCTACCGGTACCGGCGGTATTCCGCTCCAGAAAAATGTGCAGCGGCCGCCACGTAACATTGGCCGAGCGCAGCGCAAATAAGGAAAGAAAACAAGAAGCGCAGCAGCAGAGAGGGACACGGCACACACGAACGAAAGAGAGGAGAGGCAAAAAGGTAAAGCGAAGGGAGAGTCGCTATGGGGATTATCCCCGGCGGCGTAATAATCATGTAGCGCACTGTCCGTGATTGTATAGCCTTTACTCTTCTCGGGAGGTGGCCGTCGCCGTCGCCGCTGCTGCTGCTGCTGCTGCTGCTGCTGCGAGCGTTAGATGGTCTCGCTTGCAGCGCGAGAACGAAATGGAGAAAGAGCATACACGCGCGCGGCCGCTGAACTAAGTAAACATAGCGAGTTTTTTCTCTACCCTCTGAGCGCATACACTGCCGAAGGTGTGTTTAGTATAGAGAGGGAGAGAGGAAAAAAAAAAGAATCGAGGCCAGAGAGTGCCGAGAGTATAGCGCTTTGGCGTTTTTCCTAGCAAAGCAAGAGCCTTCGTGTGCTGTGTGTGTAAGCCCGCGAACCGTAGAGGCACACGTATATAACAGAACACTCGTTGGCCGCTGGCGGTTTTTAGGACTGCGATTTATATGGGCTACGGGGATAATCGAATTAAATGCGCGGCGGCGGATGCTGGGACGAAATCAGCGGCGGTCTGGCGGTCCGGTGGCAACGGCGACAGGTGATATTTACGGGTTTTCAGAAAATGCACCGGAATTCTGAGTATACGCGGCTCGACATTTTTACGAGCACGGCCCGCGCACGTGTTATATCGTACGGCTTCTATGGATTTCAAAATGTCCGGGGTCCGGGCTGCACTACTGCACTGCGAGCTTTGATTTTTTCCAGTTTAGGACTTTGCGAGACTCCAAAGAAAAGAATTTAATGATTGTATACTTAAAAGTTGGTAGTGGCTCTTTTTTTTACAATTTTTAGGTACAGGTGAAATATTTCGCACAGGGTATGTACCGAAGAGAGATACAATATATTGCGTCTACTTCTTTTTCTCGGCTCCTTTCATTCTAGTACTGAGGAGTAAAGGGAGTCGTAGTTTAGCGACACGGCTGGAAGAAAATTGTCGCTGTCGCCTTGTTCTTTTTCTAAGAGAAGAAAGACAGAGTAGCGATGGAGAGAGAGAAAGACAGTGTATCCCGAAAAGAATCCTTGATTTATTTCGCTAGATTTCATGGAGAGAGAGAGAGAGAGCGAGAGATAGAGAGAGCTATACGCGAGAAAATGATACTAAAACGTGCGGTTCGCTGCGCACGGTATGAAACCTACGCGAAAACATATTTCAGACCATTCGTCGTAAAAGGCAAAATTTGCAATAGCTGGGGAGAAGAGAGGTTGCTTGTGAGGTGCGAGAAGGTTTTACACAATTGAACGAAAAAGAGCTGTGCTTCCTTTCTTTAAAGGGAGTAGATTGAAAACAGTATTGTGGTGTATACACGTGGCGCGCTATTCGTATCTCGAGCATTATGTGTACCTAAACGTATATCGAACGGAAGAATGAAATTTAAATAATTTTCAAAGGAATTCCATTCACGTGTGTACTTACATGAGTTGAGCCGCCACAAATCATGAATTTCTGTACAATATAGCGCCAATTAGTTTGTTCTTTTTTTGCACAATTAAAAATGTTCATTATATATGTGCGCGATACAAAAGAAGAACTAAAAGGCAATTGTACTCGACTACCTGGACGAGTAATAAAAGAAAAAAAAAGTACTAACAATAGCTGTTTATTAACTTCAAAATAGCTCTTTTTTCAATGTAGCTACTTTGTATGTTTGAAAGCAACTGAAACGTGAAACAAACAGAAGTATTGAATTAAATATATAACGTGAACAAATTATTGTTTATAATTAATTAATGTAATTAAAAACTTTAATGCACATGCTGCATCTGAATGAACAATAATTCATTCTATGTAGCATGTGCATTAAAGTTTTTAAGAAACAACAGTTCGTTGAAATAACGTGATACGACTTATCGGAAAAAGATGTAAAAACACGGAGAAAAAAGTTAAGCTAATTAAAAGTTACTCACAAAATGAGAAAAATTACTATGTGTTATTATAAAATTTACCATAATTATGTATTATCTTTTCTTTTATTATACTATATAGTCACAAAAATATCGACAAGTATGGGAAACGTCATCATATAAAAATAAAAGCACACGCGACCAACTTCTTTTTCAGCTTTCGTCGCACTAGGGATGAAAAATATATACTTTAAGCAAACCTTGAATATCACAAATATGTACATACACGCGGACATTTAAAATTCGCCATAAAATAACATTTTCTTCATACAATGGTAAATAGCAAACAGTTCTCGAGTACTCGAAACTTGAACGCTGTGACGCTGTAAACATTTAATAAAAATACATCATTGCTTATACAGCTTGCAAAAGAAGTGGCATCTGTGCTTTGGCATATTCGCATGAATACATCAAGAGCGCGATGGAAGATACGCGCGGCAAAACAGGTCCTGCAGAATATAACCTATAATTTAGCTTGGCGTCTAAACAGTGCCACAGTCACGTCAGAATCGTGCAAACATAAGAGGCAAACTTCTCTGTCTCTCTTTTTCTCCCTCTCTCTCTCTCTGTCTTTCTCTCGGCTGCCCCGACACAAAAAAGCTCTCATGAATACAGTTTATTTCCTGATTAGTCATAGAGCCTGGGAAAACGCCGCAAACAACTCCAAGTCGACGAGAGGAAAGCGGGCTCGAGTAAGAGAGATGGAAGAAACTACTCCATATATACATCTCTCTCTCTCTCTCTCTCTCTCTCTCTCTCTCTCTCTCTCTCTCTCTCTCCGAGGCTCGGTATAAAGAGAAGCTAAAACAGTCCCGAGGCAATGCAGCGCACACACACACACAAGAAAGTCAAGTGAGCACAAGGCATCCCTCGGATGATGCACCGCTGCTTCACAGCGCGTCTCTTGCGCATAGATCAGAAAAAGCACGCCCATATTTCCGGAGAAGAATATCGGACGCCGCCTTATCCCAGGCGAACTGAATTTACGTGCGCGCGCGACACACATACATACACACAAATGCTCGGAACATCCATTAATCATAAGCAGCGAAACTCGGCCGCTTCGCGTGCACGGCGTCTGCATTATCGGATCAAAGCTACATAAGGGGAAATTCTTTTTTCACGGATACACAGACGAGGCGCGCAGAAGCAAGAGCTATACACACGGTGTGTACACACTGAAGGAATGAAAATTTTATCTCGCGCACACGGGGGAGTTGGTTCGGTGTTGTCGCGCGCTGCTGCTGCTGCTGCTGCTGCTGGTACACGCAACTTTATAACCCGGCAGAGTCTTGCTGCAAGCTCATGTTTATACCGTGGCGATTTCCTGCGCGCGGTTAACTTCGAGAGCTTTTTTTCTTTTCGCGTTCGAGCGACTCTCTTTCTTTTCAATTTTAAAAAGAACAGCGTGTGTTTTCCGTTTGTGGCTAGTTATATAGGCACTAGGACAGAGCAATAAGTCAGATAAAATCAGTGTGTTGAAACGGTATTGATTATATAGAGTGTGGCGCCGATATTGGGAGTTTTGCCAAACTAATGAACGTAATAAACTTGGCTTAGCAGCAACAAGTAATTGATGAACTCTGATTTCCAATTCCATCTACAAATAGATATTCAATATATTGAATTTGATAAATACTAATAATTAATTTTAAAAATACTATAAGGAATTTTAAATTACTGTGTTATTTTACGTACTATAATATATACGTTAAATTGTGCACTGACTGTTGGCAATTGTAACTCACAGTTGGAAATGCACAGAACAAAAGGATGTACATACTTAGAGACAATAGAAACGTATCGTTTTTCATATCAGCGCGATTTATCACGTTCGCCATTCATTACAAAGTATAATAAATCCTCTTACAGAATTTTTACTACCTTCGCGTTAATCCAAAATATTACAAAAAAAGCCTGCTTAAAGAGACGAAACAATAGTGGAAAGCGCATACTACTTTTTAAAACAGGTTAACCGACTGCAGTCGGTCAGTAAAAATTTTAATTCATTTTGAAAATCGAGTAAATAAACGGGCAAAAAGTATATATACATATTTTATTCGAGACTATAAAGCAAGTCCGATATATACTGTCTCCAATTTCCTGAACTACTAAATAAAATTGCCTCGGTCTTTTACGGAGTTTCATATATACTTCCTTTTTAATTCGTACTGAATAATAATATTTTATTCTCCTTTCATTATAAAAGCGAGGATATTACGACGTGAGCGTAATATTAATGCAGCCTTTCCATTTAATAATCAGCTGGCAAAAATCGATTTACGATCCATACGCACGAGTACGTGAAAATCTCATAAAACTCGGGAGAGGCGATCGAGCTCTCTCAGTGTGTATAGTCACGAAACGCGTAAATTCTCTGGGCCAACTAAGAAGCTGCTGTGTATTCAAACGGGGAACGGGACATTATCGCTGAGAAATGGTTTTCGAAGCAGCGGACCCTCTCTGGAAAAATAAAAACAATTATTTCACGAATCTTTTGATGAACGCCTTCAATTACTTTTTTATTTTCATTGTTACAGAAAAATATCGCGATTAAAACGTATATCTACTTGAGAAAATTATTAATTTTTTCCGCTTAATTTAGAGAGGATTATTTAATATCTTTCGCCTCGATGTTCTGGGAGATATTTCCAATTTCAAGCTTATTGTTTATCTTCCCGATACCTACTGCTTATTATTTTCCTTTTCTCCGCTGCACTATAAATTAAAATTAAATGCTTTGATTAAAAGCTGTTTATCAAGTATTTCAGTATGTTCCCCAAGACATATATCGTATTCTTTAGAATTGCCTTCAGAGAAACGTCTGATTCAAAGCTACGGCAATATTATTGAAAATTTCGTTGAAAAAATATTGTGCTATAATTTTCTTTACCACCTACAGCTTCGTGCTCACACCTGACGCGTTTGTTAGTCATTCAAGCGCGAAATAAAACATCTATACATAGTTCTTTATTCTACAATAATAGAACAAATACTCCCGACTATGCCTAGTTCAACGTCACTTTCAAATCCATTAATTTGATTATTTTTCGCGTTAAGAGCTGAATTGCGAATTCAGCGCAAATCCAATGAAAATAAGCGTCGAAAATCGTAAAAATGACTCCCAGAACGATCGTATATACGAGGCGGTAAAAAGTTGCAGCACCATCAGAGTCGCACACATATAGCGAGAGCGTGTATACAGAGAGAGAGAGAGAAAGAGAGAGAGAGAGAGAGAGAGAGAGAGAGAGAGAGAGAGAGAGAGAGTGGCGCATTGTCCCTGCAGCCACTTTTCGATGAAATTCCCCGCGACGTAATCAAGCTGCGGCGCAGCCTCGACAGAAGGCACACCAACCAGCCACAGCAGTCGACGGCGGGGCAACGATTTCAATCGAAAATCTCATTCTACGTCACCGGGAATCGGCGGTAATTCCAATTCGGTCTTAATTGCCTTTTTGAGCCAATGCGAACGATTCCGCCTCTATAACTATTCTCTCACTCTATCTCTATCTATATCTTTCTTTCTCTTCGCCTCTATCCTATATATAAACAAGCGTCTATTAAAATGATCATCGATTTGGGTGTACATTGAATTTTTTCACCTTTCTAACTTATTTTTTTTTCGGCGAGATAGAACAATGGCAGTGTGCGCGGATAAAGGAGCCGGCGCCTGCAGAAGACGACGGGAAAGACTCTCGGCCGGCTGCGACTGTAAGGGAGAAGTGAGAAAGAGAGAGAGAGAGAGAGACAGAAAGAGAGAAAGCTCGAGTGTTTTTGAAACGCGGCGGAGCAAAGCTTTTACGGGGAGAGAGGCGGATTCTGTAGTGCTGAACTGCGGAGGGAGGGGGGAGGGTGAGGTGGGGAGGTTTGCTGAAAGAATCATGAGGAAGGGAAAGAAAGAGAGCCGACGAGGAAGAAGGAGGTATAGGGTGGTATATAGCAGCTCGCAGCAGCTGGGAGAGAGAAAACAAAACGGAACCAGGTCGAGTCCGAGAGGGTGAGGAGAGAGAGCGAAGGATGGGCGGCTGTAGCTACCATGGCAGCGGCTTCCGCGTTAAGATATTACACAAAAGGAGTTTAGTTGGAATTGACGAAAAAAAAAATCAGGAAGACGATCGATATTTTTTTTTGCGTTTGCTTGTTTCGCTCGGTTTGAATTCGATACGCTAGGTTGGATATGTTTTAATTGTCATCTCCAGGAAAAACTGTTTCAAAGTAAATGGATGTACATACTTTGGGGGAACGGTTTAGTTTTCAGTCCGGCGACGGATGCACCGAGAATGCCAACTTTTTCGTATGTGGATAAAAAATGTATTTGTGTCGTTGCAGAGGACCGAATTAGTTACAAACTTCAATTTAATAGTTAACGAATTTTATTATAGAAAGATAAGATGAGATAAAAATACAGAAAGGAGAGCGATTTACTGTGGAGGAAAAATACTGAATTTTATTGCATTTTAAGTGTTATATGGATATGTAGTTGTAAAAATACATATTAGATATAAAAAAAACTTTAAAATACAGTGATTGTATAGATTGTATAAGATGATAAGATAACCATTTTTTAAACACTAATCATTACTTCAATGCAATTACTTCGGCGATGAAAATTTATGAAATTAATAAAATATGATCTATGTTGCTGATTATGAATTTCATCACACTATTATTTTTGTATGTTTATATATGCAGATTTATTTAATGTAAAAATTATTAAACCATATTCTCGCTATTACTACGTCTAAAAGTTTATATTACACCTTGACTCATGCACCTGGAGCTCAGACATAACTATTTCCATAAATAAAATGTTATTTTAAAGTAGGAAAGATTTACTAGTTGTAATCAGTACCAAAGTTTAAAAGTGAAAGGAATGTCAAAAGTCTTAGCTAAAATTAATAGAAATACATCATAGAACTCTGATATAATAATTTATGTGAGTCCTAAAGAGGACATTTACTGTAAAAATATTTTGCAAATAATTTAGTGGTAACAATAGTTAATAATTTTGTAATATTTTGCAGTTTAAAAATAAAAAAAGCATTGCCAGTTTTGAAGAATTGATGTAGCAATTAATCGATAAACGTTTCTAAGTAACGTTTACTCAATATCAGCAAGTGGTTCAAGAGCAATTATATAAAAGCAGTATCGATGTTATGAGAAAATGAGGAAGGTGAAAATTATCAGTATCGTCTATTTCAGGCAAAATAACCTGTGAATTCTATTTTAATTTCATGTTAAATATTTATTTTGGATACAATTATATATAAGGTGTCAATATACAAGTGTGCTATTGTATATACCATTAGTAGATCAATTCCGTACATAACCAGACAGAAAACACGCATACCTAAATATTATATATCAATTAATATATATGTTAATTGCAAAAATGTTACTATACAAACATCCTCTGTGAACTATTTTCGTCAGAATCGCTCTGCATACGCGATCAAAGAAAAATCCTGATTTTTGTTTTTCTTTTACGTAAAAAGCCCTTGAGTCCTTGATTCGCTGAATTTGACGAAGCAAATTTTCATTTTGTATACACGAACTGTGCTCGAGATGCATTTCTCGCACATGTAAAAGAGGACGAGGGGCTTGGATATTCAGCGCGCGCGCATACACACAAAGCAAGAGCTTCGTCCGTCGCTGAGCAACAGCTGTAATATAGCGCGCAAAATATACAAGCTCGGTGATATACACAGGTGTAGGCGCGTTCCCGTCGAATATAAGGGGCCTCCGTAAATATCGCCCTTTTACCATGCACACAGCGTAATGCAACAAACGGCGAATTTAAGCAAGCTTAGTGTCCCCCCCCCCTTCC
>UELV01174601.1:297-11961 GCA_900490015.1 Megastigmus stigmatizans | reverse complement strand
CCCCCTACTGCCACCCCTTGTCACACAGTACTTTCAAAGACTAAGCTTCGCGCGTAATCCTCACCTCTTTCTTTCTCTAATGCCTGTCCGTTCCCCACCCATCCACTCACTATCTTCAAAAGTCCTCTCTCTCTCTCTCTTTCTCTGGTATACTCTAAATTACAACTCCAAGTGTTGCCTACAAATCGTTTTTCCAACACGTTTTCAGAGAGCTTTGATCTTTGTGCGTATCGCACTCGCAAAAGGTGATTATAATCAGGATAATAATAACTATTACCATTGTATCGGATTAACTAATGTACGCGCAAACATTTTATATTGCAGAAGTATTGTCGAAATTTAAATTGAGAAATTCTTTAGGTGTGAAGAAAAAATTGTGCACATCACTGCGTTACCAAAAGTGTAATTTAATTTTCGGGAGACAATCACATACAGCACAGGTGAATTCTAAGAATAACGATAAGTAAACATGGGACTGGACCGTTAGAAATGTATCTCGTTGCAGATTTCACGAATATTCTATCGTTATTAAATTTTATCAAGTGAGTATTATTCTATTTTTCTCATTTGCAGAAGAATGTAACGTACCGCCTTTAATATTTGTCTGTGGTAAAAGAGAAAAATAGTGGTTGTAAAATAATGCGGTGTTCTTGATAAAAAGTAAAATAAACAAACCAAATACGTTTATTGCATCAAACAATACATTATAACTTAATAACACATAGCAAAATCCTAAAATACTTATACAAACAATTTTGGTATCTATAGATACCGTCAGGAAAACAGTTTTTAATCACTTGAGAGCACGTCCCATTCTTGTGTTTACACATACACAAAAATAACAACTTAAATCTCACTTTACTTAAAGTTTTCACGTACATTAAGGTTTCATCTTTCATTAAGTGTAATAAAAATTGATAAGCCATACATAATTTTATGATAATTGTTTTAGCGAAAAATACATTAGGAAGCAGTTTTTAATCAGAAATGGCAGCAGTTTTTGATAAAAATTTAAAATTGTATTAAAAAAAAAATCAAAAAGTAATATATTCAAAATAGATATTAGTCAAGCAAGTGAAAATAATAAATGGAAATTGCTTGCAAGAGGCAGTCAAATGATTGGTGCAATATTAAAAATGAAATGAGAAAATGATTAAAAACTGAGCGCTGATTAATTGCCCTGTTCGTGACGGTACTTAATTAGAACTAAATTTTCCTACACATATTCGTATATCCTTTACATTATATACAGAAAACATATTTAATAATTCGTAAAAAAGAGAATTTTTGGTAAATATTGCATTCCTGAATTCGGGTCGGAAAATTACTCGTTAAAATGTTTTGTGTGATCGAAGAGAAGTACGCCCTTCACGGATATATATATATATTTGAAAATACACCGAACCCATTTCCAGTGCAGCAGCAGCGCAAAGGTACAATAAACATTCGCAGTCCTTAATCGGTAAACCGGAAAAGCGCGCACGATTTGCGAGCCGCGGAGGCAAGCGGTCGGTCGGTAGCCGCGTGAAAGGAAAACATTATTTCACGTCTACACGACGAACAGCCCCCCGCACACTATATATTTTGCACGTGACGCGCGCTGCAGCGGGCGCGTAAAATCAATCGGTCGCGCGCGCGCATTTGAATGTTCGGAGGGAACTAAAAAAAAATACATTGCTGAATTTCCGTTTGGCCTCGGCAGAAACTCCCCAGGAACGAGCTTCGTTTTCCAAATGAATGCTCGCACTCGCAGGTCTAAATGTGGAGAGAAATAGATAACGCGGCAGCGCATTCAATATGCATAGTTCACTTTGTACGCTTTTCTCTTTTTTTGTGTGACTGATAGTGTATATGTATGTTTGTTTGTGTGTGTGTGCGTGTGTTCGAGGAAGAACGACACAAAAGTATAAAGCGAGGTAAACTTATTCAGATATAAGAGTTCCATAATAGTAGAATATCGTAGAAACGCGCAATTTCATTTTTTTTTATCTGTCGCTTTTGCATGGTGCATTTTACTTATATTGTATTGCTAGAATTGAATATTCATGAACATCATTATGCTAACTTTAAGCGTAGAATTTCAAAAGCTTCAAACGTTACCGAATATATATTATTCCTCTTTTGTCAAACAAATATGGAACATTGTTAATTCTGTGATTTTACTCGTTCTCAACGTTTTAAGCAAATTTTACATTTTTACACGATCTTTTTACTGCTCAAAGGAAAATGTGCAATATAGAAGTAAAACAACATCAACAAATAAACGAAAAACGTATAAAAATGAAAACAATCTGAATTCAATTTTTTATATTCATATGCACTTTATTCTGAACGATTTCAATCGTATCAATCAGTGTAAATTGCGAATCCTCGGTACAACGAAAAAAGTTGTTTGAACGGTATCATTATTTATAAATTAACTTGAATGTAGGATTTCCACTAAGCAAATTCTGGAGCTCGCGGGAAGAGACACGAATAAACGTTTGCCATCGATCATCCGCCAAACGCTGGAAAAAGCAGTTCTTGCGTATAATTAGGAAATCCATCAGCGTGAGCTATTTTTATCTCCGTGTTTTTTTTTCCTCCAGCTATTTTTATTTGCTCTTTTCGCAATGGTTTTATGTGCGTAATTAGACTACCGCAGATTGAATGAAAAACGCTGATTCGTTGATTAAATTATATTGGCTGGAAAGAGGGTCGTGGTCATAGTGTATTTTTACGTAATATCACTATTCAATCCATATGTTTACACCAACTTTAACGATGCTATATGCATCATTTATTGATGTAAATATAAAACAATACCGTATTCGGCTCAGGTTATCAAAACAAAACAAAGGTTGTCAAAACCATCAAGACTGTAAAGAAAATATATAACAGTATATTAAGTTTTTGTTTGCCTTAAAATCTTTGACGTGCCATACTAGGTAAAAGCTTAACGGTCTCTCAATAATTAATATGATGCATGTACACTGCACACATTAATATTTATATCGCAAGACATTTGCATAATTGCGTTACATTGCACCTGTTGGTAATGTGTACCATCTTCAAAGTGATTGGATAAATCACTTATAGAGCAAGCGCTGAGAGGTAATTCTCTGTGCTTAAACTCAGTCCGCGGATATGCTTTCAAAGACGCCTGCACAAAGTATAAAATCGAGCACAGGTATATTCAAAAATTAAAATATTAGCAAGTGGAAAAAATTATAGCAAGTCCGTAATATAGGTCTAATATGGATTATCATGAAAAACATCAGTTTTGTGTTTGTGTACAGAAATTTGCATGAAGAATGAATTATACATCGTATCGTATATTTGTTGAACATCACTGGTAATTTATGGAATTTAACTTATATTACATCATTATTCACAAAACATTTTAGAACACGTACACACAAAACTGTTTTCGAAAAAAAAATTTATCTTATATGCACCAGCTAAGCCTTAATAAATTCTATAAAAATGTATATAATTATTTTAAACAAATTTAATTGCCTCGAATGTTTATGCAATATCCGCAGGTACAATTCCCTGCGCCATCCAAACATTTACTTCTACATAGCCAACAAAACGAACTCCCCGGTAATCTTCGTAATTAGCCCGAATTCCTTATCGCAACACACACCAAGCCGCCAAATTGTTCCATACTCACACACAGTTGCATAATTTTCCCATCTACATATTATTGTCGCTCGATGTCTTCTTACATAACCCGTTCTTGGCCATATTACTGCACACATCCCAAAATCCACTCTTTTATCTCTCTCGGCTACGTATATAATCGTGATAATTCGCTAGTTCGCGCACGGGCGGCGGTTCGCCAAAGTTAATCTCGAGGGTAAACACGCGCGACTCCGCGGCACGAATTAACGACTGTACTGTGTGTGCGAGAGAGAGAGAGAGCGTAGCGAAGACTTGCACTGCCGTCGTCGCCTGCCTCTCGCTCTCGCGTTTGATCCGGTTCGTGACACTTCGACGTCGCTATGTTATACGCGCGAGCTGAGTCGAGTCGAATAGCGGAGCCAGCGCGCGACTCGCTTATTGCACTCGGAACCCGTTGTTGCCGCGGCAGTATACTGCTCTAGCCTGTCCGTTTCCCATTATACAGTTTTTGAGACTTCTTCGGAGGTTGCGGACTCGAGACTCGGTGTGTTTTACTTAATTTATTGTGGGCACAAATTTATTTGTAATTAGAGTGCGATGACCAGCCGGTTATGTCTATCTCAACCTACTTGCCGTTTTATACTATATTACTCTACGATAATCATGGTGTTGTGAATGATAGTTATTTCTTTAACAATATTTTATCGTTACACTGAAAGAAAAGAACGGCAAGCATTGGAGTGTTAGGACTGAGTACTAGGAAGGTTGGCTAAATCAAATACCACGAAGAAAACGTATATAAATATGACATTGTTTACCAGCGACACAGTCCAATATTTTTTTTACCGAGAAGGTACTCATTGCCATTCTTTTCTTTCAGTTCAATATACCAGTATAATATCCAGGTATAATATTCAGTATAATACAATATACCTATATTCTATTCCGAGTATTTTGGTATGCGACACAGGAGAGAATTCTGACAATTCAAAATAATAGGTGCACGATCATATTTTCACCTATGAAATGCTTTGTCGATATCTACAATATTTTGATTCGCAGAATGGAATATAATACACGTACACGTTTGATTTGATGTTTCAATGAAAAACATTTTTAAAATTCCACCTATCATAAAAAAGAACAATAATTAAATTACGACCAATCAAACGGCACGAATATGAAACTTTACAATTATCTTCCGGTGTCGCTTACGAGAGATGCTGCAAGTCTAATCTCGCGATAGGCCTCTCGACTCTAGTTCGGTTCCTCGCGCGCATTCTAATCTTAACCAGCAGCAGCAGCAGCAGCAGCAGCAGCGGGTCGGCACATCTATATAGGTATATAAGTGCGTTACACGCCGGTTAAGCCCGAGATTATGACGTTGCACGTCGACGACACGTTATGTAGTGGTGGGGGATTATCTCGCGCGCAGCAGGCACGAATTATAGAACTTTAGAGTTTGAGCACTTTAAGCGCTCTGTAAGACGACGAGTAAGAGACGCGCAGCACCGTGTTATACACACTTACACACACACACACACATATATATATGCATGCATGCCTGAGAATTCTCCGAGCGTGCGATCTCAATCTTCTCTCGCGGAGCGCGCGCGCGTGGATGGAAAGCGAGCCGCCGCGCGTTATGTGCGTGCGCGCATTATTGTTTTAGCTCGCTCGTGTCTCGTAATAATACGTATTCGCGGAGAGAGAGAGAGAGAGAGAGAGAGAGAGAGAGAGAGAGACAGAGAGAGAGAGGAAAAAAGTGCCGTAACAATACCGATATAATGTTGAAAAGGCATGGAGAATAGAAAACGAGGGGGATGGGGAGGGGAGGGGGTTTCGAAAAGTGCTGCGTAATGTAAATCGACGTTTACGCGGAGGCGATGAGTGCATATGGTGTAGAATATGTGCATCATCAATATTCCTCTCTCTTTCTCTCTCTCTCTCTCTCTCTCTCTCTCTCTCTCTCTCTCTCTCTCTCTCTCTCTCTCTGCAGCGGCGCGCGTTTCTCATTTAACGCGTCATCGTACATTTTTATACGATCTTTTGAAGCTGTATGTGCAAACAGGAGCGCTAAAGAGTGCAGCGAAATTCAATTTCCATCGCTGACTTTAAAATCGGCATCAATCATCCTATATCCTCTCAATCGTATCGTTCAATTTGCGAAAACAACTTTCCGAGCTGCTAAAAATTACTTTTTCTCTGAATTCAGTTTCATTGTCTGTGGAGAAAACTATATAGATATTTTTGGAAATTTTGTGCTTGCTATGTTACTTTAGATTCAGATATGCGGATCCATCTCGATATCTTTCTTATTTCCGTTTACTTATATGTACTTGCAATTATTATTGTGTTATAAAAATGGTATATCGAAAACTTTCAAAACCATTAAGATATTTTTATATGCACGACTAGGTGTTCTATACGGTTATTCTCGTTTTTTTATGTGCATCTATAATTTCTTGGAGAGTCTTTGAATTACCGTAGGTCTTAAAGTACATTGTTTAGTACATAAGAAAGTAAGTACAATGACGTATATACTAATAGATAACTCAGATTCGGTCATCAAATTTTTGTGAATTTATATTAAGAATTAAATAAGTTTTTTTAGCCAAGTGTACGTAAAATTGCTGTATTATGAAAAACATATGAAATTAAAAATTAGAACTAAGCTGTACTGTAATTAATCAGAAGTCGTCCAGTCATCTACTATGAGATATTTTTCCCCCATATCCTGCAAATATCCCAAAATAATCAAGTGAAATAGGATCGAAACGATAGTATCAATAACATTACGATTGTGAGCTGATGAAGTGAGATGTAAAAAAAAAGAAATTTTACCTATTGTCACGAATTGTTATTTTATGACAGTAAAAAGCTGCTTCTACATGAATTAATAAATAGCGAGTATATATGTAACTGAAAAGCGTGGAGTGTAAAAGATACATGTTTGAGATAATAGAAATGTTCAAAAACTGGTTCCTGTCACCTGCTTGTTGGTGATTCAACGCTGGTGCCTGTTATGTCGGTCTGCGCTGCTTTTTAAAACTTGAGAACTTTGTTTTGATTCGTATCATGACCGTTACATCTCCCCTTCGAATAATTTCCGGATTAGAACATAAGTCTACAGTGAAACATCATTTAATTGTTTGAATAAAGTTACATATAAAGTACATACGTATCAAAGTATTTTAATACAATTATATTAAAATCTATTGTTGTTATAATTATAGATTGCGTTGAGGACATATCAATAATTAAAACAAATTATGAATATTCATAATATTATTAAAATAACTGCAATCAACCAACTTTTTTCTGAAATTAATATATTTACGTTTAGTGAAGTAACTAAACATTGTCACTGTATTCCTCTAGAGCCTAGTAAATGGAATTTAAACGTTTATTGTTATTTTAGTAGCAATAAATATATTGTGTATGAGCATAAATTGCTGTAATATTAAAATATTTATTTTATTATTATTACACTATATACTATTATTATTATTATTATATTATTATTATATACTATTATTATTATTATTTACTTATCATTATACTAAAACTTATTTTTATGATTCATACTAAATTAAAAAGTATTTTACTAATAACCTAAACGTTTATATTTGACAAAATTATTCTCGTTTCTTCGCAGAAAAATTTATAACTATCTCTGAAAAACCTCGAGGCAGATGGTCACTACTGTTAGCAATATATTTTTCCAGTAAAGGATTTAAGATACATAAAAATAAGTAGTTTTAATTTTTATAGAGCATGTTCTTTTATTTTATTGTTTACCGCTTTAAAATTTTATTTTTTTATAAATAAAATATTTAATAGAGTTTTTGTTTTGGAAAAGTTAGCTTAGTCTGTGCAATATATTTGTGTGATAAAAAATACGTTGGAATTTGAATTTATTTTTTAAAAACGAGGATTTATCTACATAAGCGCCAGAATTTAAAGACGTGTAAATTCAATTAGTTTAAAAAATTAAGTCAAATGTGTACATTAAATGCATATTATTAGTAATTTATTACACACGATTAATTAGTACACTTCAGATTTAACAACAGAATAAAAAAAAAATACATTTTTGACACTCCTAAATAACGGTCCTGCGGATGTTACCAAATTTATCCGTAATTATGAAGCGTCGCAGTACCTGGAATCATTCTTCTGAATCGCGAAATAACTGTTAAGCTCCTTCTTTGTCTTTTTACCGTGCGGCATATTAATTACCCTTCATTACGACTAACGACGTGAAAATCTCTATTATTAAACTCTTCCTCTACAAAAACCTAGCTTCACAATTCTACGGTTGATACGAGCACCTCAAACTTGATCTAAATATTTACACGAAAGAGAGTCGTACGGAGTTCCATCATTGTTACACGAATTCGGATAATGTAATATTTAAAACTTCCTATAGTTAATTTAAATTGCTTATGTCTTCTGATGTCAATTATTTATATCCGCATCGGATTTTATTTTAGTATATGTGAAGGAATTAGATAACATTTTTTCTCAAACTTTGCATTTTGATAAACGGATACGCATGGATCTATTTACATTCACAAGAAGAATTTTATTCCTATTGATCGAAGAATTCACTCTTACCTAATATAAAAAGAAAATAAACACTTATGCAAATCAGAAAAGATTGTGAATGACACAGGTGACACATTTATATTGTATGCAAAAATGAAAGGGTTTTACACAACAACAATATAAATGTTAACACTCTAAAGGTTGATTGACACACAAGCATTCCATACTGATCACTTTAAATAACCAAGATCTTTCATCCTTATATAGTTTCTAAAGAGGGTCGCTTACAAGTCGCTATGAGCTCCCATCTTTCCACTTTTTAAGTCTCATTCCCCTCCTCTCCCCCCCCAAAAAAAAGAAGAAGCTTGGAATCGGAAAAACTGCTACCGCGCACCATTTAAAGAATCGCGAGAGAAGCTACATACCATATACGCTATCAACTGAAACAATGTCTGTAAAGCCGGTAACACATTACACAGACACTACAGCGATGCAGCCAGAACTTTGCGACTCAGTGGCCGCCGCCGCAGCAAAGTGAATGTAACCCAAACGGAGCAAGAAGAGAAAGAGGGAGAAGGAAAGACACATATCCCGCACACATACACACGGCGAAGAAATGAGCTTATGGTATGGGATATAGACAGCGGAGGCGAGCGTGGCGAGAGACACAACCGCTATGTACACATGCTATACGCGGGTCTCTCACATGCGTGGCATGGTCATTGACGCATCAGGTGTCAGTCACCTCGGCAGTGCCCGAGCAAAGGTCCAAGATCTCGTCTCGTCTTACGAGTTTGTATATTTTCGTTCGGTCTTTATATATATATCTTTACTCCCATTTAGTCTGCGTATAGCAATGCTATCATCGCCTGCACTTTTTGCGGCGCCTATCGCTTAATTATACGACGAATACTCCAAAACACTGATTTATCACGGTGGGAAATTTCGGAGCGCAAAGGAATAAGATTTCAAACTTTTTGCATAAAATCAATTGGAAAACAAACCTGTAGATTCGGAAAGCTGTCAGTTTGAAATTCCTCGAAAATGTATTTGCACGAATCGCCGTTCAGTAACTTCGGACCCCAACTGTCAAATGACAAGTGACACACGTGGGTTTACAACAGCAATTGCAACAGCATTCGCAGAAATACAAGCGAGCAAACAAGACATCTCGAATAAAGTACAATACGCGAAGTGCAGTCGGTCCTGCCGATTCTCGGGCAGAGGAGCTACGGCAGACGCACACACACACGTTATAACCTAAAAACTCACCTCGTCTCTGTCTCTCCCGGCACGCCTCCGCGGCATGCAGTATTTCGGCTCGCCCACAGCCTCGGGACAGCCTCCCAGGATCGATTCGGTATCCGCCTCGAGTGCCTAGCAGACGTCTGTCCTTGAGGGGTCGGAGATATCGCCCGATAATGAGTGTAAACATGCGCGCACACGGCAAACAAAGTGTGTACAACACGCGCGCGCGACGCGAACGCTAAGGAGAGCCACACGGCGCCGAGTGGGGTACAGCCGCGACTAGTTCGAGAGGAGAGTTGCGCGAGAAACGACGGTGTAGCCGCGCACACGAGAGAGCGACAGCAGTGAGCAGCGCAGCGGCGGCGCCGCCGGAGGGGAGCATGTGTATAGGAGAGAGATCCGCGCAGATCGCGAGCCTCCTCTCTGCCCTACCCCCTCCCACTCTCCATCTACCTACACTCCACTCGGCTTTCGAGCGAGAGAACGCTGCTGCGGCTGTGTCTGGCTGGCGTGCACCGCGCCGACAGATCAGCTGGTCCTTGCGTTGCAGCTTGTCCTCTTTTTTCTTCGCGTGTATGTATCTCACGGAGAGGAGAGAGAGAGAGAGAGAGAATGAGAGTGAATGAAAGGGTGGGGAAAAAAGAGAGACAGAGAAAGAGCGAACGAAGCGACTCGGTGCGGATAGGTTAGGAAAGGTAGAGACTACCGCGCTGGTCAAATGAGAGCGGCGAGCCGGTCAATGGATCGTCCTTACCTGCGGGATGTGTATAGCTGATAATATGTATCAATAACAATGTACTTCTATTTGTTTACCCAGTGAGGGTAAAAATGTGACAATTTAATTGACATGAGTTGGAAGTTAGGTATAATGTTTAATATTATGATAATATATATAATAGGTATATATAGAATTGGAACACTGCAGAAATTAGCACATTGTAGCACAGTTAGGCACATGTCAACACAGTTAGGCACATAAATTTTCTGCACATTATGGCACAATAACATTTCACATTTTGGCACATTTAGGCACATTTAGGCACATTTAGGCGCATTTAAGTACATTTTGGCACGTTTTGGTATACTTTGGCACAGTTCATAACATTTCGGCATAATATGACACATTTCTGCACATTTCATCACATTTCTACACAATATGACACATTTTGCCACATTTCGGAACATTTCTGCTCAGTTAGGCACAGAGATTATTTCTACTAGGGCTTTTTTAAAAACCTTATACATTATTAGGTATTCTATCATTAGGATTTTAAGATGTTCACAAAATGTGATTTACAACTATACCTAATTAAAACATGACAAGTAGATTGATATCGAATATATTCAGACAATAATGCATATACAGCCTGTATATATAGAATAACATAATATGGTTCAAACAAAAAGAAAGCTATCTCTTTTTATACAATCCAATTGCGTTTAAATATGCGTACTTATGTTTAAAATATAATTTAATGTTTTTAATGTCAACAAACTTTTGATAAGTAATAAATTAGAATGTTATATTTTTTACATTAGGTACTTCCCTATGTTTTGTATTTGCAGTTTGAAATTCGTTTAAGCATATGTCATACAACTTAAGTCAGTATACCTATCCTATCCACTGTGGAGTACAGTACTTATATAGGATAGTCCTATTGTGAGAAAATGTTCCAATACTTTTCTATTTTATTATTTGTAGCAAAGTTTTTGTTGAAATAGTTGAAATATTAACCAAAAGTATGTTATAAATAAATAATACTGTTAAATTCATCAAAAACTGTAACGTACGTATATTTTTTCCGAATAGTTTCATCACTTAGATTCATTTTAAACATTATCATACATTAGATAATTGCGTTAATTTTGTAATCGTACGTAAAATGTTTTTTTAATATTTGTTACTTTTTAATTTTTCTCACAGTAACAATATATTTATGGTTTCTTATTTTCGTTGTTATTATTCTTACGACCTAACCTTAAAAGTTTCATAAATGAATCTGCCTAGAAATATAATCTGTTTTCAACACTGTTGTCCCACTTCTATATTTTGTAACGAAGTTCCAAAAGAATGTCCGATGTGTAATGAGTTCTTAACATCATTTTTACTGCAGCCATTTGTGGTTCCATATCCTTTAGTCAATGCAAAAGACCATCCATGTTGTATAATTGTAAGACCTTCGATAGGAAGTTTTCTTGAAGATTATAATATTACTGATGATTTGCTCACTGGAGTTACGAACTCAGATGGACATGTTA